>JAHWFP010091823.1:21873-35210 GCA_023313725.1 Lithobius niger | reverse complement strand
TTTTCCAACCATCAGTGTGAATATGTTTTGGCGGGGCACCCATTGCCACATAAAAATATTGTCCGTGACCTTGGTATTTGGTTTTCGCGGGACCTTAGTTTCAGTCCCCACTGTAACATTATAGTTAACAATGCCCGAAAACGGGCTGCAATGATTAAAAAATTCTTCAAATCAGGTGATCGTAACACCCTCGTATGGGCCTTTAAGGTGTATGTACGACCCCTGTTAGAATATGCTAGTCAGGTATGGTCCCCACATCTTTGTAGGGATATTGATTTGGTCGAGTCAGTACAACGTAGATTTACCAAAACACTTAAAGGTCTTTATGACATTCCGTACTACGACAGGCTTAAAGTTCTTAAATTAGACTCCCTTGAACTTCGCAGACTTAGGGCAGATATGCACATTACCTATGAGCTGCTAAGGGGCAAAAGTGGGATAAACTTTGAGCACTTTTTCGAACTACGGGCTTCTGATCGCACAAGGGGACACCCCCTTAAGTTGGTTCCTGGCAGGGTTCACAAAAGTTGTAGAAAATTCTTTTTTGCCAACCGTGTAGTGTCATGTTGGAACGCCCTGCCCGAGGCTGTCGTCTTGGCCAACTCCCTTCCAACTTTTAAACACCGACTCCGGACCTGCGATCTCTCTTCCTTTCTTGTTCGTCGGGAATTTTGTATATTGTGATGTATTGTATCTGTATATTGTGTTTAATTTCTTTTTAAGACATGGCTCCAGTGGCTGCACATTGTTTACTTATTTTGTATTTATTTAGGGCCATTGTAAGTGACACTCGTGTCCCTTTGGTTCCTTTTTCCATTTGGAAATAAATTGTTTATTATTATTATTATTATTATTAATAAATCTAAAGTTTGTCGCAATCGCAACGCAATAGCAAAAATTTGCTTAATTGTATAAGTAACGAAATTGTACAGAAAGGTTGCTTTGCTTTTATTCCACGTGCTTTACGATAAATTTGAATTGAACTTGAGTTATTTGGAATTCATTTGTGAATCTGATCAGTTGTTTGCAAGTTAGAAGCCGAAAACCATTTAAAAATTGTTTTTTTCCAATTGTTGTATTTAAACTTGGATTTTCACAAACGTTACTATGACCATTCTTGAAGAAAATTTAATACGGAATTTGTGACTTATAGAATTTACGACCTGTCTGCGTTCAGTTTGAGAAACGGCTTAAATAAAAAAAACAAAAAAAAAAAAAACAATTCTTGGAAGCCATTTTTGGCAGCCATGTTGGATTTTCATAAAACCTGAACAGGTCTTCTTCGCATGAGAAGTTAATACTGAATATTATTAATTGCAAGCGGTTTGTGTTCAAAACGCTGAACGATTTAGAAGTTAAAAACCGAAACCCGTTTTTTGGAATTCATTTTCAACCTCTATCTTGGATTTTTCTCAAAAGTAAAGAATAGTACCTATTTGAAAAAAAGTAAATTCAGATATTATTCGTAATAGTTTGTGTTCAATCTAAAGCAAGCGGTTGTTGCTGCTTCATCTGCTGCACCAGCTATCTCTATTATAATCTAAAAGCAGTAACCATCACAATTTCCGGTTAATTTGCGTTAACTCTTAGACCATATTGTTAAATTTTAGCCGTAGTTGTCAGCTTTTAGGCCTAACTTTTAGCTGCCGTTTTAATTTCGTAAGCAGGTAAGAGAGATTAAAGTTAGAGCGCACGCCAATTCATCCACGCAACACGACGTCGAGACTATTATAACTAATAATAACAATACATAGATTCCACCACTGGAGTGGTTGGGAGCCAGAGTCGCTTGGGGCCATTTATGCTAGTCTCTGTCAAGGTTATGAATAACAGTATCACAATGAGATTTCAACAGATTTCAACGAGACCAAGGTTAAGAAGCAAACTCCGGCCTCTTTAAAAAAAAAACAACCTCAGACAAGTCTTGCCCAAAAGGTGCCGAAGAGAGTCGACTGAGCCTCCCCGAACAGCTTCACCAGGAAGAGCGTTCCAAGCTCGTATCACCCTCACAATGAAAAATAAATGTTCGGCAATGTACGGCCAATTTCAGTGAATGACCGAGTAAAGGCAAGGATCGAAGAGGCCTAGAGGCCGTTTCACCTATTCCGAAGACTGAACCTGTTTAGAAGTTACAAGCTGAAAACCTTTTTTTGGGTTCCATTTTGGAATTTTATGAACTGGTGATTGCCGCCCCCTCCCCCCCCCCCCCCTCCATTGCCACCCAAGAAATGCTTTCATCGCAAAATCAAGGTATATGGTTCTTTCGGCTTAAGTTCACAGAATATACCTACGAAATTTCATTCGAAACGGTTTGTGCTTTCGGCCGTAACTGTCCGTAACCGCTTCATCGTTAAAACTTTTTTTTTTATTTATTATTTATTTTTATTTTCGTTTAAATTTTGTACTGAAGAATATATTTTGTACTGAAGAGTATTAAAAAGGAAAAGGCCAGTTACTTTAAAATGTAACTTACGCAAAAATTCAGGATTAGGTCAAGAACGACAAAAATTATTTTTCTCCCTTGGCCGAAATCATGGTCTTCAAATGAACGCTGGGGCTGCTTTTAATTTAGTTCGTGATTTAGTAGCAATTTAGGCGACTGGGCAATATTTCTCTCACTGAGTCAATGCGTTGCACGTCGCATTTCAATTCCAGGCCAAGGTTGAACTTTTCTTTAATTTCTTTCATTTTTTTTTCCTGTTTCTCCGTGTTGCTCATCTCCGTTAGCTCTTCAAAACTTACTCCTTTGGGATTAAGAAAAAATCATTTCACGTTCACCTGTCAGTAATTAAAAAATGGACTTCGCCCTAAAGGTTTTTAGGTTCAGGGATGGAAAAAAGCGTTTACATATTTTAAAAACTCGAAGAAATGAAGTGTCATGTCCCTTATTTATGCATGCTTTAAATCTCGTAAAGTTGTTGGTTTTTTTTATAATGAGTCTTTGTATTTATTCTAAACAGTTGCTTAGGTGCGAGTCGAATTTTTGATCAGATGCCTCTGCTCTTGACCCAAACACAAATTTGGTGAAAAAAAAAAATACTTGCCATCCTTTGTTTGAATCACGTTTCTTTGAAAGGTTTTCTTAAAAATTTATGATGAATGAATAATAATTTTAATTTTGTTTTAATTTATTTTACTCATAGTAATGATAATAATGCTCTTGTTGTAATGTACAGAGTACGTGAAACTAAATCCATAGGATTTGTATTTGCAAGCACAGCGTTACAAGTAAAGAGCAAAGTAACCCCTATAATTTGATTAGAACAGTTCTTGATGTGCGTTACTAAATATTACCAAAATATTAAAAATATTACCAGTTTTTTTTTATTAAAATCACAAATTTCCTGAAATTCCTTCGTAATTTTCGAGAGAAGTAGTGCACTAATTAGCTTTAGTTATTACTCAACAGCCATTTAAATTTTTTTATAGTATTTTATTATCGGTAGTTTATTCAGATTTCATGCTCAAGATGGTAGTTTAGTATTACAATGAAATGGAATTAGAAATGCCACCCCACTTTTACCATGATACGAATTTTGCCATAATGGTGCTCTTGAACTATTTGTTATTTTTCCTAATGCTCCTATTAATGGGGAGGGACGACGAAGTTATTTCCACAAAGCATAAAGCAAGCAAAAACCGACAATTGACATCGAAATTTGTAGTTCTCTTACTTGGTTTTCCGTATGCGCCGAAGCGGGTGTGTGGCGATGGATGGACGGTTTGCTGTGAATACATGGCCGAAAATAAGCCCCGGGGATTTTTTTTTTTGGGGGGGGGGGGGGGGGGGGGGGAAAAAAAACGCCCCCAATTATTCAAAAAAAAAGGGGGGTTTGGATGAAAAATTTTTTTTTAACCAAAACACGGGGGGGGTGCAAAAACTCCCCCCCCCCCCCAACCTGTACATCGTGTCAGTCATCAAAACGGGCGGCAAATTTAAATAATTTCTCTCTACTATAGTTTGTTCCACATTATGTTTTCAGAAAACTAACTGTATGACGCCCCGTTTCCTTGCACTACGAGTGAAAAATCATGTGGATATCACACTTGTAGAGTCTACACTGTTACTATCGGAGTCTACGAGTGAGAAGTTGACGTGATTTTTGCACTCGTAGTGGACGAAAACGTGTCGTCATACAGTCAATGTTCTGAAGACATAATGTAGAACAAACTATAAATGAAAAACTAATAACGGGCAACCATCTTGTGAAAAATAAGAAGGTTAAAATCAGATTTGACAATAACCAGCTTTTAGTGGAATCGTATTGATCTGAAGATTTGCACCCCACGCAGATACGCCGCTGCACGTGACATCTAGACCAGTTACCAAATGCTTATTTTTGGCCTAAACTAAAAAGAAACTGTCTGCACAAAATGTTTTTGCGCTGAGAGTTTCACAACATGCCTATACTCCAAAACATAATGATGCTACCTTGGCACCTTGGGGAATTCAAGATGACGTCTAAAATGACGACAACAAAACGGTTGTTTGCTTCTAACGTCGAAACCGTTCACCCGATTGAAAATTAACCGGTTACCAATTATATTTAGAATGAAATTTCCTTCCAAAAAGGTTCTATTCATATTTTTTTTGCAAAATTAATCCTTCTTGCCGAAATTCGTTATTTAATTTATTTTAGGTCGTTAATGCAAGTTACATATACAATTCCTAGCTATAAACAGCTGCAGAACACGTTCTAATTCGATATATGGACTTGATTAGACTTAGTTGAAAGATGAAGATGTATATTTCCCAACAAGGGTAATTAAAGCGATTTATTTCTATTACGAGCTAAGCTACGGCAGTTTACCTATACGTTGTAGCGTTGTGCTTTTCGCTCTAATTTACCACAAGTTCCATCTTTAAACAGCTGCAGTTCCTGTTGTAAGTTGGATAAATGGACGTGATTAGGCTTAGATGAAAGATGAAGATGTATATTTTCCAACAAGGGTAATTAAAACGACTTATATTAATTAGGAGCTAAGCTACGACAGTTTACCTACGTTGTGACACTGTGCTTTTCGTCCTATTCTACCACAAGTTCCATCTTTAAACTGCTGCACCACCCGTTCTAATTCGGATAAATGGACGTGATTAGCCTTAGACGAATTCCAACAAGGGTAATTAACGAATTCCAACAAGGGTAATTAAAATGTTTTAAATTAGAAGCTAAGCCACGATAGTGTTTCTACAGTGTAACCCTGTGCATTTTGCGCTATTTTATCACAAGTTTCATCTTTAAACTGCCGTAGCTTAGCTTCTAATTAATATAAATAGTTTTAATTACACTTCTTGGAAAATATACATCTTCACCTTTCATCTAAGCCTAATCACGTCCATTTATCCGAATTAGAACGGGTGGTGCAGCAGTTTAAAGATGAACATGTGGTAAAATAGAGCGAAAAGCACAGTACTACAACGTATGTACGTAAACTGCCGTAGCTTAGCTTCTAATTAATACAAAACACTTTAATTACCCTTGTTGAAAAATATACATCTTCATCTTTCATCTAAGCCTAATCACGTCCATTTATCCGGACGAGAACGGGTACTGCAGCTGTTTAAAGTCAGGAATTGTATATGTAACATGCGTTAATGGCATAAAATAACTTAAATAACGAATTTCGGCAAGAAGGATTAATTTTACCAAAAATATGAATAGAATCTTTTTTGAAAGAAGTTTTATTCTAACGTTTTTAGTCGCCATTTTTGGACGCCATCTTGAATTCCACAAGGGTGCCAAGAGGTGGCATCATTATGTTTTGGCGTACGGACATATTGTAGAACATCTCGGCGCAAAAACATTTTGTGCAGGCTCTTCTTTTGGGTTTTTGTGCCGGCTACCAGACTAACCGCTGAAGGTGTTCCATTCCTACTAACGCTTGTGCAACTAAACGGAAGATGTCGCAGTGAGCGCCCTCATCGTCACTGTATGAAAAAATGTTAGTTTATATGAGGGAAATACAAAGGCAACCGGCACTTACAAAGAATCGACAAATTTTGACAAATTCTATTAGTAGGCAAATCTAATTTCCATCCATCCAACTTTCAGCCTTTCCGTCCTCTCTGCCCTTTCCTCCCATCGCAGTATTTGTCATTAACACGGTCCTGTGTGGGCAGTGTCGCCCCAATCTCTTCGAAATTTAGCCCTACCATTCCCAATTGCCCCTAGAAATGAAGAGCGTTAATTTCTGCCCAAACAGACGAGCTAGGACTTCAAGGAGACGGTGGCAGTTTTTTTTGGACACCACAGTAAACTGCAAACTTGGAAATAAAAAAATAAAAAAATTCAGGGCAAGAATAAAAACCCTTTACAACCAAAGCTTCTTACAGGAAAACACAGTAAAAAAAAATGTATGAAAGGTGGTTTGTGTTCATAAATAGCACAAACCGAAAATAATTCTGATTCGTATAAGGCAGTGACACAACGTAGTATTATTGTGTATAAGTCTATGGTGAAGCCAGTAACTGGGTTAGCTGCAAGGGGCACTGGAGGGCGAAAAGAAGGTCGTCTTACTGAAGCCAATGCTATTAGACTGGATTTCTTAAGGCTATAACGCGTGATTTTTGTTATTGGAGAAAACAACGTTCTTTTAAGCCTAAGAAAGCCGCTCTCAAAGCACTGTCTTGACTAGAAGTGCCGTTGTTTTCCGTTACATTTTAATCTAGTGCACCTTGTAGCTATTACCTCCAAATGATGTCTCGTAGTCATTATGACGTCACATGACGCTCCTCTATACGATCAGGAGTGTACAAAAAGTGTACAGATCCGTGGGACGTGGGAGCGTTCAGGCTGTAACTACCGCATCATATTCCATCCCTTGGCACAAGATCGTATGGAGAAGCTTTGGATTTCGTTTCGTGACTGCAGGCCAGTTGATTTAACATTGTCAAAATCTTGTTTTACTAAAGCACTGCTGAAAGGCATGGATTTTCCTACAGGCGCGTGAACGGGCATTGAGCCAGGAGGTGAGAAACACAATTTCTACCTCAGTCGGCCTTGCCTTGAAGAAGCCATCATTTTCCTACGTCGAGGTCTATCAACACTGCTTCACGCGAAGTTGCCGCGTATCTGAACTAATCGTAGCACGAATGGCATTTATTCGTACCAGATGGGTTAAAACCTCATCTAATCTGCGTATTTTTAACGTGGGTTATTCCTGAAAAATGGTTACGACCAGTTGTTTCACATTCGACCGCATCAGAACGAGAGATGGAACATGCGATATTATTATCATGGACACTCCAGTGATCCCTCCGTACTGTGCGATATTCCACTCCTGATGTTATTTTGCTTGAGGATCCAAGCAACAGTGAAAAAAGAGGGTGAGTGGAGGGAGAATTCCTGTAATAGTAATGTTTCTGTTTTACCCGACTTAACTGCCAATGCGGCTGTGCATTCAAAACAGTCATTGTGGCAGCGGGGCGAGGGATAATCGTCTAACTGGAAAATCGCATAATTGGAAGAATTTATAACGGAAAACAGTATAACGGAATATCATCTAACAGGAAATTCGTATAATGGAAAAGCGTCTAACTGGAAATTCGTATAATGGAAAATCGTCTAATATCCCTGCCTTACTCGCGCTGCCGCGCTCGCTGCGGCTATACATATAACATCAGAAACCGCAGTTAGACGTTAATCCAGTTAGACGCTTATCCATTATACAATTATCCATTATACGATATTCCGTTTAGATGCTTTTCCAGATTTTTTATTTAGGCAGATTTTAGACAATTATCCCATTAGACGATTTTCCAGTTAGACGTTCGTCCGACGCCCCGTGGCAGCCAATCAAACCGAAGCAAATTAACGCACGTGACACGTGGTGACATTTCGCGTGGTGACAACACCAACGAAAAGCCAGTAAAGCGCCAACCAAGGCAGCCTATGACGCAGATACAAAGGCCAATTCTGTTTAAATGTGTTATTGTCAACACAAATGTAGCTACCGGCTCTATGAGTACTTATTTTACTTATGGCAAATTTGTTAAAAGCACTTCGGCGCCAAAGTTATCAGCACGAAAGTCTGCATGTTCATTCTTTGCAACGGTAGCAGTGAAAGAGGTCAAGCTGTCAGTAATGTGAAGGGTAATGTCGATTACGTAGTATCAATCAGTAAACAAACGAAATATTATGGCATGTATTGTTGATGGAACACTCGTGGCTGTTAAAGTATGGGTCTGCAAATGCCAATTCAACAACAAACAGGGCAGTGCGAAAACATAGCTTCCTACCAGACCGGCGTATGTTATGGCTGGAACAGCTAGTATGTATACATTTGGCTTGCGCCAGGGTATAGCTCATCATGACTAGCGGATAGCCGATCATTATGAGAAGCAATCCAAATGCAGCAAAAAAAAAAGGAAGACGTGACATGTGGCCAAATCTAGCATCAAAACCATCATCGCAGCAAGGTTATCTGAGATGAAACTTGCTGCGTGCACTTCCATAACTTGGCCCGCGGGAAAATGTGCACGGGTGAATGCTCACAGGTGAATGCACAGCACACCAGAACTAGGCCCACGGGTGAATGTGCAGCACAGCAGAACTAGGGCCGCAAGTGAAAGCGCAGCACCCCAGAACTAGGCCCACGGGTGAATGCGCAGCACACCAGAGCTAGGCCCACGGTTGAATGCGCAGCACACCAGAACTTGGCCCGCAGGTGAGTGCACAGCACACCACAACTAGGCCCGCAGGTGAATGCGCAGCACACCAAGACTAGGCCCATGGGTGAATACGCAGCACACCAGAACTAGGCCCGTGGGTGAATGTGCAGCACACCAGAACTAAGCCTGCGGGTGAATGCACAGCATACCCGAACTTAACCCATGGGTGAATATGCAGCACTTCAGGACCGTGTCCACAGGTGAATATGCAGCACACCAGAACTAGGCCCAAGGGTGAATGCGCAGCACTCCAGAACCGGGCTCGCGGGTGAACACGCAGCAGACCAAAACCGGGCCCGTGGGTGAATACGCAGCACGTCAAAAAGGGGCCTGCGGGTGAATGCTTAGTACCCCAGAATCTGGCCAACAAGGGAATTCTCAGCACTCCAGAACCTGGCCCGTAGGTGAATGCGCATCCACCCGTGATTGTGGGGCGGCGTGCGATGTAGCTGGTTGTAAGGAACTGCTTAGCATAAATTACTGGCTGCATATACTAACTACGTATATTTGCAGTTTTGCATATAGCTCAGCCTCCCCACGACTTGTGTATACACGCAACACACAGTTGTGTACTTCGTGAGTCAAAAAAGTATAAATAATGTGTCCTTCCAATACACAAGTCGTGTTGAGGCTGGGATGGTACACGCAAACCGTGAAGACAATGTGCTTTCATAGTACACAATGACGCGTACTATCAATACACATGGTCTTTAAAGTTTACGTTCATAATCGCTTTCGTTTCATTTTATTGCTCCCTTTGCACGGCGTTCGTTCACGTCTTGCGAAAACCCATCCTTTCTTCAGAAGCAATAATATCTAAATAGCAATAAGTGAAATTCGCATTTGGCATACTGACCCGGATTGTGCTGACGTCACGCATATGTGTGTATGCATGCGCTCGGTGATAAATAAGTGCTCATTGCTACATGCAGTGCACAAGTCGGCACCGGTAGGCCACGACAATATCTCAAAAGACGCGTTGTAGAAATGCAAATGCAGATAATCATTATGTTTAGTCATGATCTTCTCTCTGTCTGTGCTGAAGGCTGTTATTTTACATTCTGCAGTAGTTTTTAGTTTTTTTTTTGTTTTTAGTTTTTATTTGGAACACTCTCTTCTTCCTTCTTTAAACTCATTAAAATTCCGCTAGCCTAAAAGTCAACTTGCCCCAGCTACAAGGTTAGTGAAAGGATTTTCATTGCTTCTGGCGAAATTTAACCGTGTCACAAGGTTGTGATGTTTTCTACGAGGAAAAAAAAAATGTTGTAATGGCGGTGAAGAAGACTCGACCCTGATCTTTGCTAGCGTGTGATCGTTTTTGATTATGGTGATTGTAGGTTAAAGTACAGCTGAACTTCTGCTTGATCAACTTGTCAAATTTGGGTCGAATGGGAATTTTAATTTAATCCGCTTCACATGGTAAAATTGAGTAGTGAGTGGGTGTTATGGAAAATGGCGCTGACGGCGTAATGGTTTTAGATTCATCAAGACGCACGCTAGTGTGCCGCCCGTCAAGATTCAATGACGATATCACCGTCTGTCCTATCAGGAGCACGACTAACACTATGCTAGATCCTTTTGTGTTTAAGCTACAGTTAAAAGAGTTTGGATGTTTCAGCCATCTGGAAAAAAAAAATAACAATGCGACGGAAAAAGCTGAAACCTGGATTTGATCAGAATATTTTTGTCACCTGATCAGGATTCCCACATCAAATTTTGGGGCTTGGGACTAACTACAACAGTGCTCCCCCCCTGTTCCGTTCTTGTCACAATTGGTTTGAAGTTGTTGTTTGTTGGGAATATAAAAAAAAATCACAGTACGCACAGATCGAGTACATACATAAATCGTGGTCACCATAACTCAAAAGTGGATTTTTAAAATGTTTCGGGCCATGCATGCGGGCCTCTTGTGTGATCGGGTCCAGCTACCCCCCCCCCCCTTGTAGGGGGACTCTGCACCCCTGACAACATAAAAGTTACGACTACTGACATAACGTAACGTTTACTTTACCTGGTTATGTTATTATTAGTCCGTATGAAGGTTACTTTCCGTATAATTGCTCACTTAAATGTGATGATAACAAAACAAAATCTCGTCGGCAAACAATTCTATTTTACGATTTGTCATACAATTAATGTTATTTTAAGTGTTCGCAGCGCCATCATTTGACACATTACAAAAAAAAGAATAAAAGCTTCTCGAAAAACAGTGTAGTGCGAGAATATAACCGTGTTCGGGAAATGAAAAAAAACGAGAAACTTCAAACGAAAAGAAATCGCTATCGTGACCTAAAAATAACGTCATTAGCTAGACTCAAAAACGAAATTTTTGCAGCGATCTTGCGAAGAGTGCCTGTTTTGAGACAGGCCTTGTTTGGCTTGTGAAATTACGTTTATTACGTATCGTGATAATTTTGTCTTGCCGTTGTCTCTTACCCTAACATACAGTATCCAGCGTGAGAATCACGGCACGATAGCAAGATTATAGGTTTTGTTTAAGGTAATAAAGCAGACGAAGAAATTAGATTAGATCTGTTTTGGGAGCCGTAATTGACTGGTCTTCTGTACCACTCTCCCGACGGTACAAAACTATGGGGGGGGGGGGGGGGGGCTTGCTTAATGGCAGTGCTAGGCTACTGATACTTTGAAGTGAACCTAAACACCTACGACTCAAGCCCATCGCACATTTTTAGAAGCAGTAAGACATAGAGGAGGGGTAAACCCAGGGATTCAAACCGAAAAACCTCATCGTAGCAGGAACCGAAGAACATCAAATTAGTTTAGAATAAATCTCATAATTGCAGAAGGTTCCTGGTAGTCCCTCATGCTACCTTGACTAGAAGGACGGACGGGATACTGTTTCAGGTATGCTCAAGCTTTTGCTTCCTTAAACTCGCTCGTACTCTGAGTCGGCTAAAAATAAGCCCCCTCGCCACCGTGTGGTTCGGGATGTTAGTAATTACCCTACCTCATATCACTTACGAGTTTAATGGGAGTAAAGATGAGATCAGCATTTTTAAGCCGGTGTGGCTGAGATCTAAAACAATAAGTTACTGGATAAAAGAGTTAGCTTAAGCATAACCAAAACAACCGGAATAAAGGGCCGTCTTGACATCTCCAGTACCATTGACTAAATTACTCAAGTACAGGAGGCCAGATGAGAGGTTTGGTAAGTGGCGCCATCTCTTCATGCCAATCGGCGAACTGTTTTACTAACAAGGTTTCCAAAGAAACGGAAACTTTGACGCATCATCAGACGACTTTTAAACTATTTTTTAATGCACCTTAGATTCGATCTAACGTTCACTTGGCTGGCACCCACTACTCTGATCGCTGGGCTGTTCATGCTCAAATGGTTCGGGGTTCCCGCGATCCCCTCATCGTTCGTGGTGCACCTTAAGACAGTCTTTATACGTGTGCTTGGTGGCATGCTCTAAAACTCACCCGTCTCTGAAAAAGAAAAAAAAAACTATATTAGTATTAAAGGAAGACACACAAAGTAGCCAACACTGTGAAAACTAAGAAAAAAAAGTGAGAATAATTATGACGAAGAAATGTAAATGCCATCGTGAGTCGGGGTCTTTGGATTGGGCGTCCAATGCACGAAACCCCTGTGGTAACTCGACAATGTCGCAATCGTTGCAGCGAAGTCCTGCTCATTTGTAATAGCATACGCTGGCCCATACCTACATGCCAAATTTAGCCTGGATTATAGTATTTGGGTTTGACGAGTGAGAATTAAAAAAAAATCGTAGACGGCAGCTTGAATTGATCGTCATAAAACAAATCCGTTTATAGAATGTCGTACGTATTAAAAAAAACAGAGCACGTTAAAATAATGGCTCACCGTCATCAGATAACCGACTGAACAAACCAGGAAAGCGTCATGTGACAACTAGCCTTCCAACAAAGTGTGTATGTATTAGCGTATTTGTTGATGCACCTTCTTGGAATGGTCATTTGTCACGTGATTCTTTTGATAGTGCCATGCTGGGATTTGGTTTGTTCAGTTGTTCTGAAGACGGTAGGCAATGCACACCGAAACGTTACCTGGTTTTAATGCCGTTATTCTTTGATTTTAACGTATATGATATTTTAAAAACAGAATTTGTTGTTACAAAGGTCAAGCCAAGCTGTTTTCAACCCTTTTTTAATTCGACGTGTCACACGTCAAATTAATGCGGTTGTGGCCAAAAAACGGGGTAGCAGATTTACGTCAGCGACATCTCCTCCAAAACCAGACACATTTGTTCAATTCTGATCCGACGAAATTCAAGTATGTGGGTGGGTGAATTGCAGTGCGCCATGCACAAGGTATTATGCTGTAGTTAATTTCGTTAGGCGGTTTTAGTTCGCTAACCTCTAAAAAGGTCTCTGAACGAAAAACCGTCGTCAAATAGTACACGATCAGTGGCTGACGTCAGCGCTTCCTAAGCGTAAAGGTGTGCGCGCAACGCCGATCATACGAAAAATTGCGGCGTGTAACTGAGCATTTCGGCAAGTCAGCTCTTCACCATTGCGGTCGGTTAGAGGCTATTGTGTACGTCCAGATGGATCCCCTCTTATGGCGCAGAACAACACAAAGTGAGTCATCACTTACCTTTGCGGTGATCTGGATGGTACACCGAATTTCTATGATTGAATCTGGATGGTACAATGAATGCGA
>JAHWFP010091823.1:6489-21863 GCA_023313725.1 Lithobius niger | reverse complement strand
AATGAATGCGATGCTCGTATAAGACTTTTGCTGTTAATTACTGCGCCATCCTCGCTGCTTTTCGGGTGCGATATATTACAGTATTTTATTACGCGTATTTGTGGTGTTGTTTCCTATTGAACGAGTGAGCAAAGCGAATGATGTCCTGTTTTCACAGTGGCGGACTGGCCAGAGGGAGGGAAGGGCGGGATATTCCTAATGACCTCTGACGTTCAGATTTTTTTTTTAAATCCGTAACAGGAAGACTCACGTAAGTTTTATTGGTTCGACAATAGTTTTAACCACAGATTTAAAATTACAAATAATAACGATAACGATAATTATAAAACGCTAGTAAAACAAGTACTTTTATTGAGTAGCCTAACAAAAATTGGCCACATGAAATTGCAGTGTTATATTCAATGTAGACTTTGTCACAATTTTCGTGTGAATATTTTAACTTTTGTTAATATACCTAAAAGGTGTAAATAAATTTAAAGTAGTCAACCTCACGTACCCTCAACGCAATATGATTTCTCCTACTCCCCCCCTCCCACCAAATTACCTGCTGAATTTATGAAACATGGTGGTCGAAGATTTTAAAAATGTAAAAGTCTGATGAACAAGAACAACGGGTACGGGAAACTGTAAAACAACGAAACTTTCAGTTTGTTTTTTTGTAAGAAAACCAATATCAGCGTCCGATGAAATTTACCTGGTCAGTGATTGCATCGTCGCACACAAGATTCTGGCTCATTTGCCGTATCGTAGTAGCAAACGTTACGAGACAATTTTTTTTAATATAATGTGCAATATAGTAGATATTCTTCAGTACACCATGCATTTAAATTTTTTAGTAGTGTCCTGTTGGTATGTCTGCCGTTCCAACTTCATACGTCAATTACAGATATTTTTTTATTCTACCATACGACACGTCGAATTACTAATGCAGTGTTAGTGCATCTTGTTTTTTCAAACATCCTATTGTACTGACCTCCATCCAAATCAACATGACCTTGTACTTGGGTGGCACGTCGACTAACTAGTTTTCCGATAAAAAGAATTATAATTTAATTTTACAGATAGTTTTGCCGACCGATCAAACATTGTATGGGTCGAAACACCCCCCCCCCCCACACACACACAAAAATCTGTGTCTTTTAATCAAATCATCTTTGTGAGTTCAAAATTCCGATTATAACAAAAGCTAGGGTCACGTTATGTACGAACGAAATTAAAAAAAATTATTAGTTCGTGGGTTTCACGAATAAATATACGTGGAAAACTCTACGAACAATGCGTTTTCGGAGCTCTTTCTTTCTAACTCAACTGTACCTTTTGGGGAGGGGCGGGGGGCTTATATCCTTTCTACACGAAGGAAAAAGCATGGCTTTCACGTTTCAAGTACGGTTGGAGTCAGGAGCCAAAGCTCACGTGTAGAAGGACACGGAACTCGGGCACAACCTGTAGTAAGATTTTTCATTGCTGCCGGCGTTGGTGAATTTAAAACGAGGTAGAAGAATGGACGAAGAGAAAAGGAAGGAGGGGTAGCAGCAGCGCCTCGATTATTGTGGCATGGTTGTAACATTCGCTTTTATTTATGCTTTTCTTACTTCCGAAGAAAAACGCTTTTTTCGAGCTTTTTTTAAAGCTTTTTTTCAGTTTTTTCGCTTTTTCCCCATTTTTCAAATTGTTTCTACTGTGTCACACTGTGGCGTATCTTGGGGGCTTCCAAGTTGCATGGAATGCAAAATATTTATAAAAAATTTTATAAATATAAATTTTTTTTATATTTCTTTATTTGAATTGTCAAGCCGCAGGGAGTACTCACCAGAGGCCAGAAAAATGGTCTCAACATAAGCTAAAATGCATTAGCTTCTGTGGATCCACCCTGAACCCTACTGTGGAAGATCACAACGTCCCCC
Source organism: Lithobius niger (assembly GCA_023313725.1). Taxonomy (NCBI): domain Eukaryota; kingdom Metazoa; phylum Arthropoda; class Chilopoda; order Lithobiomorpha; family Lithobiidae; genus Lithobius; species Lithobius niger. The sequence continues at coordinate 19,959 of JAHWFP010091823.1, read as the reverse complement.
CAGTTCCCTGGCTGGAAGGAGAAGGGGTACACATTATTGGGTGGAAGCCCCCATCATAAAACCTGCCAGTACCCGTATCATGTGAATTCAAGTCACCTTGGTAAATTTTATAAAAATGTGTTGGTCTTAATTTTACCAAATCTGTTTGGTAGGGAAATCCCCAGATCTCCTGCCCCAAACGAAACGCTTTTTTTCGTTGGTCGCGTGCTTTTTTCCCCTCAAAATGTCATGAGACAACCCCTGTATTCAGCGCCGTATCTACTGGTGCCCCCCCCCCCAGATTCAGGGGGTCCCGAAAGAAAAAAATATTTATATTTATAAAAGGTTCTTTTGTAATACATTAGTTTTTAATTTGCCATAAACTGTATTTTAAAAATGAACTTCGAACCTCCCCGTCCGTCCATCGCCCTATCATTAAAAAAATATAGTGGTCCATAAAAAACATACGAGCTGAAAAATTTCTATAAGTGCAAATGATTTACTAAGTTTTTTTTTAAGGGAAAATTGGGACTACTTAACGGGAATTCGAAAAGGTGAACCCTATTTTCACTATAATAAAAATAAATAAAAAAATTAGAGAAAAGTTTAGACTTTAGAAATTTTTCAGTGTATGCGTTTTCTATGAGCCTCCTGTACATTAAGGACGGGGGGATCCCCAAGGCCTAATTTGCCACCGGCCACACCAAACGTAGCTACGCCACTGCTGCCTGTACTGTGGTGTTGAAAAGGTAAACTAAAATTCGGACCTCAAGCGAAGTGTGGAAGAGTTGATGTTGAGTTTTCTCATGACTAACCCGTAATTTTGCCTGGTGGCAGAAGTTGGGGCTGAAACCTCAAAATTGGTTTCTTCCTTCACGAATCGTACCAATAACAACGTAGGAAACCTACTTTGCATTGCCTCGACAGCCCTTCCGGAAAATACTTCTGCTTCACTGGTTGATGATTCCATAGCAGTGTAGATTGTTTACCGACTTCAATGAAGGAATGCTTGCAGCGTGGATTTCAACACGAAGCTATCAATACCTCACCCACTCAACAACTTAAGTAAACCTCCTTCTTTTCCCCCCAAAAAGTAGGTTAACGTGACTGTAAAGTGAGCACAATAGACAAACAAGAGGTGTTGGAAGAAATGACAACTTGTCTGGCCAAATTCATGCTTTTTTTTACCTTTGAACTGTCTACTCCTCCCTTTTTATGGCCAGCACGAATATTCAACCTCATCTTTAGGGTCAACGCTAGTTAGCATCTTTCAAAACCGGAATCCACGGGCAAAATAAAAGGCCTAATTATAGCTTTGGATTAAAGGGATATACCTCCCAGCGCCATTTTTCTCGATCCTCCACATCAAGTACGGCCCCAAAGGTCTATTTACTTACCGTTAGTCTTTCCCTTGCTAAAAATCCGTTTTAAAATATGGCGTCAAGGACATTTTTTTTTCAATATTGGGGAACTTTATTTACGCCCGTGTTACTTACTACAAATCCGTGTTATTACAATTTCGGATTGTTTCAGACACTTTTAGAGCAAATTACGACTCCGGGTCCAACATAGGGGTCAGTGTTTATGAAAATTCTGGAGTTAACGTAACTCCGTGTCGGTACAACTCCGCGCCCCCACACTTGTTGACGACTTCCAGCTACTTCTACGTCACTTCCGATTCACATTTCCGGTTTATTTTTATTCGTTTTGATTAAGTTTTGGACGATGAATCTAATGGTGAAAGCAGTTTGTCTCTATCTGGTACCGTTCCACAGTTAAAAAATGTGACGGACAGATGGACAGACAAAGTCGCTGCTACGGTCTTCTCAGCTTTCGCTGTATAGAGCAGCGTCATGTAACGTCATATTGGCTACAAGAGAGATAGTTGCAAGGGGCACTAGATTAAAATAGAGAGTTAAACAATGGCACTTCTAATCAAGGCAGTGCTTTGAGAGCAGATTTCATATAGGCTTAAAAAAACGTTGTTTTCTCCAATCCCTTATGCTGCTAGGTTGTAATTGGAAGATAAAGATTCTACTTGCTTAAAAATGTCAGCAACTGCCAAAAAATTGATAAAAATCGCGCATTATAGGCCTAAGAAATCCACTCTTAACAGCATTGTCTCCAGTAAGACACCCTTCTTTTCCCCCTCCAGTGACCTTTGCAGCTTTCCCAGTTACTGGCTCCAGCATAGAATTATGTAATAGATATCCGTGAAGTAGACCGGGTTATCCCGAAATAATTGCTCGTCTGCGAGAAACGGAACAGTCCGAAGATCGAGGGGTTGTGAAATCGCACGAGCGCGCTAGCGCGAGTTCGATTTTGCTACCCCTCGACTTTGGACTGTTCCGTTTCGAGCAGACGAGCAAGTATTTCGGGATAACCCGGTCTAATTCACGGATATGTGTTTTAATGCTAAGGTGTGACGTCGCGCCAACATGTCTAGTTATTTGAGATTCAAAAAAAAATTATTTGAAAATTTTATTTGTAAATTATGACGTAAATTCCTGAACTCAAACTTCCGGTTTAAACTTCCTGTCTGCGAAAGTCTCACGTACGCGAGGACGTCCCTATATCCAGCCCAGTCACCGACATTTGTGTTTAAGGTAAAACCGTATTTTTTCTACTTTATTAGTTTAAATAAGATATAGCGTATAAAATGCGCTATTCGCTTGAGTCTCGTAAGTTTTTAAGTGTGTTTAGAAGGTGTCAGTAGGCTAGTTTTCGTACCGTCGGAACGAAAGGTTGTCGGGGGGTTCGGCTTGGACTATTCATTCGTGGGTGGGGGTGGGGAGGGGGCTAGCATCGTACGCGAGGTTATTTTTTTTTCGTGTTAGTACATAAAATGTCGCCAGGTTATAAATGTGCTGCTCGCTTGAGTATCGTATGTTTTTAGGTGTTTTTAGGTGTATTTAGGTGTGTTTACAAGTGTCGGTAGCCTAGTTTTAGTACTGTCGGGGTGAAAGGTTGGAGGAATGGACCATTCCTGCACGGGTGGGGCCCTAGCATAGTAGCCTACGCGAGGTTTTTTTTTTTTTTTTCGTGTTAGTACGATAAATGTCGCAGGTTGAAAATGTGCTTATTTATGTTGGTTGAATTTGTTTTGTGTACGGTAGTTTTGCAAAGTATGTCAGGTGGTAGAGCAGTGGTTGTGTAGAGCGCGGAAAAAGTGTTAGATTATCCAAAAAAGTGTGGGTTATCAAAATTAACCCATGGTCACGTGTGTGGGTTTTCAAATTAACCGTATATAACGGCTACACTTTTAGCATGGGGATGTGTTGGCGTGACGTCACCACCGTGCATTAAATACAATAATACAACGTTGTGTCACTGCCCTATAGTGTTCCCTTACCAGACGTTTTTTTCGTTACATGACAATGTACAATGAAGGTGTACAATGTACTGTTAACACTAATAACAAAATGTAATTAAAAATCAACACGTTTAAAGAGAAACAAACTGTTTTCGCTGTTTTATAGATTGAGTCCAAAGAGTTTTTAGTGGTAGTGGCTTTAATATATTTACAAATTGGGTTCGTGTGGCCTAAGCCACTATCAAATAAACGCATGCAGAGGTTTGACGGTTAATGGGCCAGCAGCCCCTTGGGAGAGCTGCACGTAATATTTACAGACAATAGTATATTATACAATAGCGCCTCTAGTGGGTGTACGTACCATTATAAGGTTAGTTACAACAGGTGGTGGTGATCAGTGGCGTAAATAACGGGGGGGGGGGGGGGGGCACCTTATAATGGTACGTACACCCACTAGAGGCGCTATTGTATAATATACTATTGTCTGTAAATATTACGTGCAGCTCTCCCAAGGGGCTGCTGGCCCATTAACCGTCAAACCTCTGCATGCGTTTATTTGATAGTGGCTTAGGCCACACGAACCCAATTTGTAAATATATTAAAGCCACTACCACTAAAAACTCTTTGGACTCAATCTATAAAACAGCGAAAACCGTTTGTTTCTCTTTAAACGTGTTGATTTTTAATTACATTTTGTTATTAGTGTTAACAGTACATTGTACATTGTACACCTTCATTGTACATTGTCATGTAACGAAAAAAACGAATGAGCCGAGGGGGCGTAAAAGTCATAGGAAAAATCAGTTTCTTTATTTTCTTCAAAACCTTTTTTTTCCCCATTAAGCAACCCAAGAAAAATATTCATACAGTAAAGGTAAATTGATTGCAACAAATTATCAATAATACCAAAGTTCAAGAACAATAAAATGAGGGGGCAGGCATCCTGCGTCACTCATTATATAAACTCATCAAAACTTTTCAACCAGCTCACTGTCTTTGAGCTCACCAGTCGCCAGTCTCAATGGGAAACCCATTTTTCTTAGTTGAGGGTTTGAGGCTTGCTACATAGCACGGCCTGTATTGTGGACCCACTAAGCATAGTGTTTATACTGTTTAAATTACACGCGTAAGTGTTTGTCCTCTGGTTTTATAATTTTATTGTTTTTGGACAATGAAGTGGACGTACGTTTTTTAGCAACAGCATTATCAACGCAATTTGTTTTCTTAACTGCGTATCTAGACACACGCTAGTGTGTCGCCGCCAAGTAGACGTTTTATTGTTGTTGGAGCTTAATTGTCAGAGCGTAATTGTTAGAGTGTTATTGTTGTCAGATGGCGGCTCACTAGCAGACCGTGTCTTTTAACTGAAACCAACTTATACGTGATTTCAGCATACTGGTGTAAATTCCCCATGGTGTGAAATCTTTGCAAATCGTTTGAATCAGGTGTCTTCGGTCCAGTAACAAAGAAAACGTCAACACGAAAATGTGGGAACGTGTCCTTCTTGGAGAAAAAGTGTCCTCAATAACGTTGATTTGTGTTACTGGTAACTAGTAACTAGTGACTAGTAACTAGTAACTAGTCCGCAGGCTCCCATGTTAATTCTCATAGGGTATAACGACACGTCTACAGCTCATTAGGGAAAGTTACCAGATCTAAATTTCGGCAGACAGGTAAAGCGTCATATGGGGAAGTGCCTTTTTCTAAAATGGGGGTTGCAGCTAGAAGCACGTGGCCCTGAAGTGGCTCGTGAGTGCAAAATTATTGTTGTAACCATTGTTTGTATTGTCATTCAACAGTAGATTATAACATGCTTAAGTGTTGCACGCTTACCGTTTCAGTACTTATATTGTCAGAATGCACTGTTTTTGAAAATAGGTGGTTCACTAAGAGACAGAATATCTTTATCTTTTATTGCAAAGGTTTGGTCTTTTTTTTTTTACGGTACACGAATCCAAACTGAATTATCTGCCCCACCACGATAAAAGGGACAATTTTGCTGGAAAGATGATTAGGAAACAAAATGCACATCGTCAGCACAGGTGGGAACGTGTTCTTTATGGAGAAAAAGTTTCCTCCCAAAACCAAAACCACCCAAAACCAAAACTGGTATAAGAGCAGCTGCCAAGTTTCCAAGAAGGGTCGGCCTTTCAAAGTAGTGATATCATTCAACCAGGGAAAGAACGCAAAGGTTAATCCTATTAGCCAAGTTAATCGCACGGAATAATACTTTGGACGTTAAATGAAAACTTGAAGATTGCTACCGCTCCATAGCAATTGATTAGGTCCTTGCAATTACCATACTGTTACGCTGGTTATTAATTTATTTGGAATGACAATAGCAAATGTGAAATTTATGAATGAGAACATTCATACAATAAAATACCTCCACACAAAAAAGGTAGGGGTGACAATTACACCGTGGGATTTTTGGTCATTCACAGGCCTATGAAAGTCGTGATATCCACCCAAAACCAAAACTGGTAAGAGAAGCCGCTAAGTTTACAAAAAGGGTCGGCCTTTCAAAGTAGTGATATCATTCAACCAGGGAAAGGCCGCCAAGGTTAATCCTATTAGCCAAGTTAATCGCACCGAATAATACTTTGGACGTTAAATGAAAACTTGAAGATTGCTACCGCTAGTAGCAATCTTCTAGTTTTCATTTAACCTTCGAACTATTAGTAGGTGCGATTAACTTGGCTAATAGGATTAACCTTGGCGGCCTTTCCCTGGTTGAATGATATCACTACTTTGAAAGGCCGACCCTTTTTGTAAACTTGGCGGCTTCTCTTACCAGTTTTGGTTTTGGGTGGATTATTAATCTTACTCGCCACCGCCAGAGCTTATGGGCTGAAGCCAACTCTAGTAAGAAAAAAATTTATGTAACAAAGAACAAACGTATCCGCTAAGTTTTTTAAAACATGCCCCAAATCTGGAGTCATTCTTGTGCATGCTACTGGCTGAAGGGGCGTAAAAATGGTTAATTGCCCCCCCAGAAAAAATATTTATTTACGCCACTGGTGGTGATTGCCAACTCACCTACAAACTGACAGTGTTAACTAAACATGGTTACGAAGGGTACCTACCTGCAATGGTGGCCTCCATAAACGCTAGTTGGCCCCATCGCCCCCACTAATCTAGAAGTAGGGGATGACTACTTCTAACATATATGTTCAATTGTCTAACTTGTTATGTACAATGAAACCCCCCCCCCCCCCCCAATGTTTCAATTAATTCCATCTTTTTAATTTCTGGTGTTATCTTTTCAAATTCAATAATTAATTTCTTTTACCATCAAATTATTTTATAAACACAAACACACCAGGGTTCGTACACGACCTTGAATCCCTTGAAAAGCCTTAAATTTGAAAACCAAAAATTCAAGGCTTGAAAAACCTTGAAAATTGGCATTTTTGTTGTCGGAGCCTTGAATTTTGTGAGTGTACTTTGTTTGGAATAATACCATAACAGTGTTTTATTTAGGAACAAAATTTTAAAATAAACAAATAGAAAATAATTTACTATTGAATACAAATAATTTGTCAGCCGATCCATTTCTCCGGTGAAAGATTCTCCCTAATATTGGACTGGAGAAAGACACAGAGAGAGACGCCGTGCAGTGCAAGCAATTTTTTGCCAAAAAGGGCAGCCGAGCAAGTAGCCGACTGAACCACTGACTGTTAGTTGATGTATTTCTCCTTCTTTCTTCACCATTGGTTTGAGGAAGGACGTGATGTTCATGATTGTTTACGAGGGTTTAGCTTCCTACTGCAAACTAAGAGCACAATGGTGCCAACGATGATGTCTAGCAAAATACCTGGAATTTAAAAAGAAGATCATTTTGAGAATCAACCGTGAAAAGAGCCTTGAAAATGGTTGTAAGCTAGAATAGAATAGAATAGAATAACCCGACGGTGCAAGCTAAAAGCCAAGAAGCACCCACCCCAACCACCCAAAACACAGACCAACAAGGGGCCAACCACCGAACAAAGCCTAAGCAAGAAAGTGGTCCAGCCGATTTTTAAAGGAATCAAGTGAAGGGGAAAGAACAACCGCTATATACATACACCCCCCCCCCCCGAAAAAGGAAAAACGGTATACAGAAAGACAACCAGGGGCGTCGGCACGTGGGGTTATGGAGGGGGGGACCCCCCCTCCAATGTTGGCAAGTTGCACGAAAAGTCGGCAATTTTGAGCCTCGTCGGCAAAAATGTGTTGCTGAAAACCTTTTTTTCCCCAAAAACTACGTTACGGTATAACACGTGCTTGCTTCCAATACAATAGTCGCACATGAGGAAAAAGACGGTATATTAAATTTCTTCAGGCAGCATTATCTGTGACATTTAATGGGTTTGTAACCCACCTACGAGGAAATTATTGTACCCACTTCACCTCCCTCCACACCCTCAAACGCATTCGGCACTTCCCCTATACCAGCGACTACATCCCAACCAAGGGTCATTCAGTCAGTGTGTTCAGTCAGTGTGTTTAAAATGCAGAGAGAAACGTTTGATGACGATTACCGAAAAATACAAAGTAAATTTGTAAAATTTACTGGAGCACCTGAAAACCCATTTACAGTGGCCAAAGCTAAGAAAAAGAACAAGAAAAATCGGCAGATCTTGTTGAAGGTTTAAGCAGAGGGAGAAAATGAATTAAATTAATGATGTCGGCAATAATTAAATAAATACACAGTAAGTCATCCTTATACCAGAGATCTGGTGATGGATGGGAGTGCCAGTTCGAATCCGAGGCACGTCACTGGAATGAAACGTAAGTGCATAAAGATAGCTTACTGTACTACATTATTCTATGGTATAATTTTCGCTGATGCTTATTTCCAATTGGCCAACAATAACGGCTAGAGTAGTACGTGCAATAATTTTTTTACTCGAATGCAACGTAAATTATTTAATCGGCACAATGACCAAAAATTACCGGTCTTATTGAAATCACAACAACTTCTTTAATATTGTTTTCTTTCCCATAATTAACTTGACTATCATTTGCCTTGTAATCCCGTTTTGCCGAATAATATTTTCTTCCAAAATGACGTGTCTTTCTTATGCTGCCGCACTCGCTGCGGCTAAACATATAACATCAGATACCGCATATAATCCAAAATGCCTCCCAATTAGGAAAATAAATACGGATGCAAACCTATTTACGTTGCCTTTTGGACTTATATGTCAGACTACCTCAGCGGGGTACTGCCCTTGGATTTCAAAGGTCCCACGTTCGATTCCCTGCTGAGGCAGTCTGTCATATAAGTCCAAAAGGCAACGTAAATAGGTTTGGATCCGTATTTATTAAACCAATCTCGAGCCCATTGGCTTTCCGTCCCGTATTTCCCAATTAGGAATGCATCTTTAACTTCGTCAATACTAAATTTTTAAAGAATTGGTTGATTCGGTGAAACGGGGTTCGGCGAATCGGGAATACACTGTGCATGAAGCTTAACCTTTTTATTTGTTGCGAGAAATATAATACAACCAGTTTGTATTCGATTTCTATGTTTAGGTTAGACATCGACTTTTTTTTTTGTTGACACAAACAAGTAATTTGTACTTCGTGTCATAAAAATCAAAATAAATAATAAAAAAGAAAACTTGATGCAATTTTTAAATCACTCACTAATGTACCTCTGTTTATTTTTAAAGATTGGATCTTCACTAGCAGTTTCTTCAAGTGGATGAACTAAATTTTGAACTTAAAGGTGCTTGCTTTTATTAAATTACATCTCTTCAGAACCACGATTTTTTATATTTTTTATTTGGTTTTGGGGTGTTTTAGGTGTTGATTTTATAGTATTCTTGTGAGGTTTAGCTTCGACTGAGTGATCGCGATTGTTGGGACTAGAAGCTTGGCAGCCTTTCTTGTTGGAATGAGAACACTACTCGGCAAAGGAGACACTGTTTGTGCGAACGGTGTGATTCTACCATTTTTCGTTTGAGGTGAAGTAGATCTGTTTCAGCCAGATCTGTCTATAAAAGGCAGCAACCATGAGCTAGGGGCAAAAAATTCTTATGTTACAGCTTAACCTAACCTAACCCAAACGTCTACGCCCTGGTTACAGGACCACCCACATGTCAAAAGCTCACCCTCAGCACGCGGCATTCCACCTTTGGTGCATGCAATCATTTCGTTGCGTTGTTTTATTATTATTATTATTATTTGTTATATCCGGTTGTTGAAGTGAAACGAAACTGCAGTCCGCACCCTTCGTAGTGTTAAACCATTTATTGATAGCTAATCTTCGCACTCAGAATAAAATTATGTTAGATCACATACACAAGAAAAAAACGCAAGGAATACAAGAAAAAGGAAAGAAAAACAAAATATAAAGTGTAAAAGTTTGTATCATAATAAACGAAGTTTTTTGGCGCGCTTTTTATAAAATACAGATTTTAAAAAACGTAAAAAAAAAGTTTCCCACTCTTGGTTGGTTTCGTTGATAAAATTTTGTAAAATAAGGCAGACTACTTATTTTTTTATTTGCCCCCAAAAAATATCGCGATAGTAAGGAACGTCACCAATAATGTGTGCAAGAGTAGTAGAAATAGATGGGCACTCGTAACCAGGGTTGAATGATATAGGCACACACATGTCTTATGGGTTGCTATGTTTTCTTATGACTGTTTAGTATTAATGGTCGAGCATGTCAGCCACTTAATGAAATGAATTAAACAGTTTACAATTGTGCTAGCAGATTGCATAAAATGACCAAAAATGGCTAATGAAATTACGATAAATCAAAAGCTTCCGGGGCTCTGCCCCGGACCCCACTGGGGGAGCTAACAGCGCTCCCCCAGACCCCCTAGGTTCTAGGGAAAAGTCGGCACATCTGTCTGATTCCCCCCCTCCAATTTTTGGCCTTCGCTACGCCCCTGAAGACAACATGAATATATCTATGTAACAAACAGAACTATTTTACAATAAGGCCACTAAAAATTAATTAAATGGTGCTCAGGAGTGAATGCGGGTGATGGCTTGTTTTTTTTTTACTAAACAAAACAAAATCAATAGCTTACATTTTGTTGTGGACTACAATACGTATGTTTTAATGCCAGTATTAGCATGCAAAAGTTGCACATTTGACAAAAGTCAGTCTTTAGTTCCAAGTTTTTGGTTTAACATGCCTTTGAATGGCTTTTAGAATACTTATGAGGCAATCATGTGAATAGGTCATTGGTAGTATCTGGTATTGGAAGTATTTGGTAAAAGGGCTGATGTGTGATCTGAATTTTTTTTAGACAATGTGATAAAAAACGTTTCATGCCCCCAGAAAAACCGATGCTTGTGCTCCTGAGAGCCACTCAATTAATTTTTAGCGGCCTAAGCTAAACACAATTTAACCAACTCAAGAACAAACAAGCGGCTACAGCAACTGCCTAGTCGCACCGGTCTTCTGTACAGTTCCCCCACTTCCAATGTTGAGGCGCACACCTCTATCATGCACTACAACGGCTGTCTCTATTATACTAATCTAAAAGCCATAACCATAACCATCACAATTGCTGGTTTAAAATGTGTTAGCTTTGAGGCCTATTTTATATTTTAGGCTTAATTGTCAGCTTTTAGGCCTAATTTTAACCAGCAGTTTTAATTTCGTAAGTAGCAGCTAACGGAGAGTTGAATTGTATAGTAAGCATATTCATTTTTGCAACATGGTGCGCCTTCAGGTACACAGTTACAGTGTTAATAAAGTAATGCGCAACGTAGCCTATATAGATCAGTGGGGAAGTGACGAGAGAGACGCCGTTGATGACGCTGTTGCGACTCGTAGCAACTTGACGTTGCCGTGGTAACATGATTTTAGGCCTAATTTTCATTTTTTAGGCCTAATTTTTTTTAATGCAGTTTTGATTTCGTAAGTAGCAGATAGGCCTAATGGAGAATTTGATTCTACGGTAAACCTATTCATTCATGCAACAATCCGACGATACTATTTTAAACGAAGCTAAAAGCCATTTCTTTTTATTGCGGTGTTATCTTAGGATTTCAAATCGACGATCAAATGTTATTATTTAATTTAGTGACGTCGAAGAAGTCTATTAGCTATAAGGAAGTAACGATGTTTTAATTTGCCATGTTCTTTAATTAACTTCTCACACTGAATTGAACGTTGTAAACAGTGGTCGTCAATTTCTGGTACCGTTGCGAAGTTGAAAAAAGCGACGGACGGACGGACAAAGTCGTTGCAATAGTCTTCTCAGCTGGTACGGCTGTACAGAAGACTAAAATATTGGCTGCCTCATTTCCCAAAAAATGTACGGCTGTACAGAAGACTAAAATATTGGCTGCCTCAGTTCCCAAAAAATGTCTAAACATTTAGACACTGTGTCGCTTGTCTAAATGTACTAACTTCTTGATACTAACTACTTGATTTGTAACAAGTGGCGCTTCACGCTGTAACGTTGGCATTACGACAGGGGTGTTTGACGCCTGTTGTCACACACCTCTTCCCTGCGGTGGTGTTAAACGAGGTGGAAAGCCTGCATCTGAAATGAGTGTAGGAATTTTGGATGTAGTATTCTTCCTAGTTTTCACAGGAGCTGTTATTGTAATACTTTGTTTTGATAACGGTATTTCCACGGTTACAGAACAGAATTTTTATTTTCCGTCCCCTCTTGAGCGGCAGCTCTACCTGGTGCGTGAAAGGGGATTGTCGTGGCGTTTGTTAACACTTGGCAATTCTACGTCACCATCCGTTATGCGTCCAGTTGTTGGCCGTGTTTCCACCAAACTTGCCCTGTTTTCAACTTCATGTGAAAATGAAACTACCTTTCTTTTGAAATCACTGTCGGTTCTGCCATCCGTGTTTAACATTTGGCCTATTGCCCGTGCAATAGATTTAGTCTGCTACTTGAAAGGTTAGCTCATGCTTTTGTCTTGTTGGTTTTAACTGGTGGTCTTGTGTCCTTCCAACCGTATAACTAGTTGACAGGAACATTAACGATAGTCGCGTGCGGACATTACATTTTAAGAACAGTGAAGACGGACTGTCTTGTGTTGTGGAGTAACACACATTTCTAACTTTTATTTGAAAATTAATTAATGCATTTTCTGCAGTAAAGTCTTGTGACTACTGGTTTTCGTGTAGCGTTTTAAACTACGGATACAATTTTCCATGCTTCCACTTGTATAGCCTGTAGGGAACGGATTTCACGTGACGGATTCACATTTTTTCAGAAACATTTCAAATTCATGACTTATGTATGAACTGGGGTCCGTTGTCAGACATCAGAGTTTTAATTAGACCGAATTTTGCAAATAAGTAAGAAAAATTGTAATTACGCTGGAACTAGTTGTCGAATTCATAATATAAATTATTGGAAATTTTTAATGTGCATCCAAAATCATGTGGAACGTCTTCCCTGCAAACGGGCTGCAAAAATCTACATGGCATTGGCTCCATGCAACAGCGGTCCTTTCCCACACGTGTTTGAAAATGTCACATGGTCTACTGTGAAAATTCATTTTAAAGTTGAAAAATCACTTTATATCAACGCTTATTTTCACAATCACACGAAAAAACAACAAATTTCCGCAAATTTTCGATAGTCAGCAGTCCTGGAGGTGAAATGGCTCAGGCGACTATCATCTTCAGAAGTAGAGATCTGTGTTGTTGTGGAGCCTGAAGATGATAGTCGCCTGAGCCATTCCACCTCCAGGACTGCTGACTATCGAAAATTTGCAGAAATTTGTTGTTTTTTCGTGTGATTGTGAAAATAAGCGTTGATATAAGGTGATTTTTCAACTTCACACGTGCTTTTTGCCAGTAATTCCACTATCTTTATTAATTTGACATTTATTGACATATTTTAACAACATTCTCTAAATCCTTATCGCTTTTCGGCCACCAGACGCGATAACAAGTATTTGCCTTAATCTTCACAAATCCACAATGCCTCCCATGTGCAACTCAGTGAGGACTTTTTGTCTTAATTTCCCAGGAATAATTAACCTATGCCCCAAAAGATAGCTTTGCCATCAAGTAAAAACTCGTGTCTTCTAACAAAAACTGGTTTCTATTCATCACTTTCAATCTTGTCTGGTCAACCATCATTGGTATACCAATAGACAGTTCCTAAGAGCATATCTCTCACTGTAAATGTTTACAGCTGGTCAGCCAAGATTGGAATCTATTCAGCTGTTTGCAAGTTCATTACTTGCCC
>JAHWFP010091822.1:20976-43461 GCA_023313725.1 Lithobius niger | reverse complement strand
TGGGTGTGCGTCGTCTTCGCGTGAGCACATGGGCGGCTTTCAGCGGGTAGACAGAAGGGCGTCAGTGGTGCATTGAGGGAGGTGAGAAGTCTTGTTGCCGCCCATTTGGGCCGACGATAAACTCATCATCGAGAAGGGAAGCCCGATCTTTCCGGGTGCCGTAAAGGGGCGGACCACGCCCACGAGAGAGTTCTTATCGCCTAGAGTGCAGTTTACTTTTCACCCGTCTCAATGGGCGTAAAAATCGATCCTTTCCACATGCGCTCCCGGGTGTTCTTTGCACACATTTGTCCAGTTGCAGACCACTGTGCCTAAGACGCCATCACCTTTGGACTTCTCCGCGTGGCGTTCGTCTTTTGACGCGGGCAGCTCCCCTCAGAGCGGCCAAAGGGGATCCATGGCGCTTTGGAAGAATAAAATACAAAAAAATTGGAAGGATTCAGCCCAAAAGCGCGTCTTGAAGTTTGATAGGTAACAAAGCCGGTTAAGTGGCCTTAACTATGCCTAACGACTGTGGACTTAACTGTGCTTGTTTAAAGGCAGCCGGTTCACCATTTCGATAGCGTTGCCCATATTCTAAACACAGCATCCACGTTCCAGACTCTCCGTCATCCAATAGGCTGATGTGGGTCACGTGATTTCGTTGTAGTTATGCAAATTCGCGGCGCTGCTGCGAAGTGTAGTCCTTTTTTTTTTAATTTCCCGCATAATTGCTCGAGATTCCACTGTGCTGCATCTAGGAGTTGAAAAGGTGAAAAGGCTCCTTTACGTTGCAGAATCGAACAAACAAAAATCGTACAAATAAAGTTTGTGCCACTATTTTTAGTTAAGATAGTGACGCTACATTTTTGTTAACAAATGGAATTTAAAGAATCGAAAATATTTCTAAAACAGCGGGACGTTTTTGTGAAATTTTGGTAAAAAAAAAAAAAAAAATATATATATATATATATATCAGGGATGCTGCCGGTGTGAAAAAATGTGAAAAATGTGAAAATATACTAATGGTAAAAAAAAATGTGATACATTGAAAAATTATGAAAAATATGAGTGTTGGTATGGAAAAAGGCAAACCACATAAAAGAAATAAAAACAATCAAGTTGTCCGCCCTAATTTTGACCCAGGAATTACACAAACAAAATTTGGTTGGTTTACGGGCGAAGTCGTTTTGAATTCTCTTTCGCTCTCTTAAGTGAATTACAGAAAAATTACAATTTTTACTGGAAAAGAAAAATGTTTTTTAAAGATTTGTGAAACTGGTGTTATATATGAAAACGCGTAAAATTAGTGTTACAAAAATGAAAAGTAGGCATGCGAAAAATGTGTAAAAAACGAAATGAAGGTATGTGAAAAGTGTGAAAAAAATAAAAAGTGGAAATGTGAAAAAATGGGAAAAAAGCTGATACTCCCGGCAGCACCCCTGATATACGTAATTATATGACAGTTTAATACTGCTGCATGTGAACTAAGTCTAAGTCGAAGTTTGTGTAGTTGTTCTACTGACAGTTTTGAATGACATAGATGATACTCGAGCTATACAAGCAAAGTTACGAGGAGCGGCAAAAATATTTCTCGTTTAGCTCTCGAAAATTAATCGGTTTGATTCTTTGCGTGGATCGTCAGACGCTGAAATCCGGAAGGTAAAACTGACCGCCTTGTTTAATGTATCCTCAGCCCACCCTTGTGCATTCGGGAAGAAAAGTGTCCTGGGAATACGCTCGTGTTGGTGTCGATTTGTGGCATGTGCAAAATTCCTGGAATAACCTACAAAAGCTGTTTCTTCCGTCTTGAGGTAACCTGAGCAGTTGAAAAGTACGGTAATCTGAATATTATCCTTTTGCCATTATATTGTGGCCTGATGGTCAGTCCTATCTGTCAGCCACTGCGGACATGCCAGTGTGGCTGATTGGTAGGTGTTCAGCATTTGGTATAACCATCAGGCCACCATATAATATCTAAATGATAATATTCGGATTAACGTCCTTTTCAACTGCTCAAGTTACCTCAAGACGGGCAGGTGCAGTTTAGCTAGGTTATTTCAAGGTATTTTTTTTTACATGGCGCTTGAATATCAAGCTGCTCGGGCTGCTTCACTTTTAAGTCCAAATGGTAACGGAAACAGGTTTGCATCTGAGATAATTTTTCCAGGTGTTCCCGTGTTCCCATGTTCTCTCTAATGTGTGACGCAGTGGCAACCCGGACCAGTGCACCGAGACTGAGGTTGGCGCTAATGACCTAGCTGTCGACGCACCCTTAAGCCTTACCCCCTCCCTCCACCACTGTAGATTTGGTTTTGCCTGAATGTGAAATTGGTTTTCATTTCTTGAGAGTTGAACGAATTCCCTGTATTCACTTTGAGGACGGTGGCTGCAGGTTGGCATCAAACAACGTTCGGGTCGAACCGCATTTACTTTTTAATTGTTTGTGGTCGTGCCAAGCAATTACAGCTGTTAACTCATGATTTGATTTGATTTGATTGAGTACTATGTGACCTGAAAGCCATACACTCATACTAAAGCTGCCCTGACCCATGATCCTTAGCTCTTCACAATGTTGGTTCCCACAGGTTTCGTCGTTTGTTGCAAGAAAATAAATAATGCTGGCTGATGCCGGCTAATCAGCCGTACCCCGGAACAATCACCTAGAGGTTCCTTCATGGCACGGTAGCAAAGAAAAAGGACGAGCGACCGACAATGAGAACGGAGATGCGCTCTAACAATTAGAAACAAACACAACATTCCTTCAATAATGCAGAGTATTAGAGTCGAATTGAAAAGTTAAAAAAAAAACGGTTTAAAGGGTTTAACGAGCGTTAACCACACCTGGTCATCTGCCCGAAGCCCTAAGGCCCTATGTTTCAAAGTTGGTTGAGTAACAATCACTGCGCGCTTGGTATCAAAACGGAGAAACAGGAAATTCAGCCACTCTGCGTTGCCCTCCACTGAAAAAGGTAATTACTTCCTTAAGAAAACAAAACACCAGGGATTTCACGGGAGGGGGAGCAGGGGTGGGAGGAGGGTTTAAAACAATACAATAGGAGAATACGTGGGGAGCGGGGCAGGAAACGCGGAGCGGACAGAATGTACCAGGGAGGGGCTGCAGGTGGTTATCTGACCACAATAGGCAATGTGGGGGAGGGGGGGGTCGTTCGCAAGCTATTTTCATTTCATGCTCCCCAGTAAAGTACTTTGCTCATATATGCAGGAATCAGCTAGACCAGCGTATGTTACCCCGGGAAACAACTAGTTCCCATACATCATCATAGAGTCACAACACTCGCAGTAAGACAAATGTAGTGAATGCGGTAAAGGAAATCTGTGGAGCGTTTATACAGCCATCCTGCCCAACATGTCCTGTCCGTTTTGCGAACTAATAATTAATCATATACTAAACTAATACTACACGGACTTAGGGGCAGAGAGAGACGGACAACATGTCTTGAACTCACATTTCGATTTAATAAGCATCTTCCAAGGGTATTTATTATTATTATTTTCCAACGGAAATTTTGGATAATGTCAAATTACTTATCACGTCGTCCCCACTTCACCATCTTCACGTACTACCACTAAACTACGCATGCGTACTGGCATGTTTCAAATGACGTGCTTGGAGGTCACGTACTAATCCTCCGTTTGTCATACTTTCTTATGAGGTAAGGGAATGTTCAAGTATTACGTCATCAAGAAATTAGCCATTTTAACCCCCCTCGGCATCAATGATTATCAATTGCACAACACCCCCTCCAATATTTAGTCATTTCTAACTTTATCCCCCTCCCCCAAAAGAAGGGGTGTTTTCCCTGTATATCCATTTTTCTGAGGACCCTTTTTTTTTATTCCGCCTTTTACAATTTTTTTTAATGGGGGAAACGGTGCTTACATTATCAACCGGCCACCCCAACCTCCCCAGCATTCGTCACCAGTAGGCGAACCCCACCTCCCCCACTTCTCGATGACGTAATACTTGAACGTTCCGTCAAGTGCTGTAATAAGGTTCAGGCAGGGGTGCCCATCCCCCCCCCCAAGCCCATGAGGAGTTTCCCCCGAATTTCTTTTAACCAATCTCCCCCCCCCCTCCACGCCCCCTTCAACTTTAGAAAAAGTTTTACATTTCATAGCATGATTATTTGGGCACCAACTAATGACGTTATGAAATATACCTTTTTTTTAATTTGGAAGGCTGGAGAGGGGGGGGGGGGGAGAGAGCGGTTAAAAAATCAAACGAGTATGAAAATTATGAATACATGACCTGGTACACTTTTTGTCCAGCAAGCAATAATAATTATATTTTATCTATTGTGCCACGTCGGAACTTTATTTTAATAGTTAAACTTTATTTTAAAAATAACAAAACGTTAAATTTCGATCAACATTGAAATTTGAAAATTGTTGGAGTTGACTGGGTTTTTAACAATGTTGGCTTGGTGCAGACGAGCTTCTGTATCGTTCAGTTTGCGATGTCGGTTGTGATGAGCATATCAACTTCTCGTTTTTACGACTGGCTGGTCCGTTGGCTGGGGGAACTTCGTTCTCCTACACCCCCCATCCCTCAGTCAATAGCTAGCCCAACCAGTCATGAAAACATTTTTTTTTTTTGGGGGGGACGAAACAATAATAAAAACAATAGACCTGTCTGCAAATTTTTTTTGTGGGGGATTCGTCCCCCCCCCCCTCAAAAATATACAAATGGCAACGAGTAGATGCTCCTCACGTGCCCCCCCTGTGGGCACCACTGGGCCCACGCCAGTGTCAGTATTAATTGTACTGTAACAAACATTGTCTAATAAATATTGCTGATTTCGTGTACTTATTTCTATTTTCAGGTATATTTTGTTAAAAAATGTAGTAATCGAAAGCCGCGAAAACGAGGCCATCAAGTCTCAATTAACAGAACTGAAGAACACCGAGACTCGAATCATCGTGTTGTACTCCACCAGGGAGGAGGCATCGTACATTTTTCAGGCCGCCAACGAGTTGGGACTGACCGGAAAGGATTACGTGTGGATCGTCACTCACTCCGTAATCGAGAATTTGATGGAAGCCCCGTTTACCTTTTCCAGTGGAATGCTTGGTAAGTTGATAAAGCTTATTAATATTTATTACGTGATTCTTAAAAGGAGTGAGCAGGATGAGGGTTTGCATGGGGAGGGGTGATTTGCTAGGCGTAACTTTACTTATAGTGTCCGCGGCCTATCTTGAGTTCTCCCCAGAATGAACAAGATAATCGATTGTACGTTTTTGGTCACAGGGTTCCTTGTTGATATCCTAGAGAGTTACAAAAACAATGGCGGCCGTCGATTAAAGCCGGCCCCTCCAGGAAGACGTAGCCGCTCGTAAAATACCTGCAGGACTCAAGATACGCTGATCACACAATAATGAATAGCCTATGTGTCAGATCGTATCTGCGGCATTACGTGATACAGGAAATAATAACATTCAGTAAAGTCAGTACAAGATAAAATAAGTCAAGAAAATGTTACAATTAAAAGCTTTAACGTACAATAATACTATATAGATACAGTCTAGAATTTATAGGGTTGGGAGGAGAATTTGTAACTTTAAAAAGTCACTATTGAAACGTCCTAGATCCATTCCAATTAGTTCCATCAGAGTTTTCAGAGGGCGCCACGTGTTTCATCTGGTAATTTTTGCTCATTTTCAGCCCAACTCTAAAGTAAACTAAATTACAACTATAAACTAATTCAATACAAGCTAGTTTCGTTTATATTCGTTTAATTTTAGGCTGAAATCTGAATAGAAATTCCCACATAAAACTCCTGGCGCCCTCTATAAACTAAGACTGAACTAATATAGGAATGAATCTAAGACGTTTCAGTAGGGGGTCTCAGTTACAAATTCTCCTCCCCAACCCCATACAATCTTGGTACAGTTAATAAATAAGGGTGCCCTTCAAAATTCTCTGCCAGTCAACGCCGGCCATGGAAATGTGAGAGACTGTCATATCCTTCAACGGCTGTGGGATCTATTCTGGAAATTAGCTCGGTCTCTTGCGATAATCAAAGCTTCTCTAGTTCGCATCCCTGGTTAGTCCCTCCTTTTATCTTACTTTCTGCTTCTTCAAAAACGTCTAGTATTGTTCAAAATTGAGCAGGTTCATCCACAAGAGATGTTTTGTTTGAATGTGTGTGTGTTTTTTGGAGGCGGTGCGGCAGTGATAACTGAAACCACATATCTTTCATGAATTGCCACAATTTCGTAAGTGCCACAAAGTTCTACTCCTTCTGTTAAATAAAGCGTTGATGTTTACGTTTTCCTGTGATTTGACCAAATAAATACTTTGGTTTCAGTTTAATTAGCGATAGCCTCGGACATTTCGCTAAGCCATTCCTAAAGCACCAACAGAACATTCGATTAGATCATTGTATGCATCTGAGATTGGGTAGTGAAAATAAAAAAAATTATATTACAGCCAAATTATATGTCCTCCTTTTGAAAAGTAGGATTAACGCTATGACAATATTAATTAGTGGTCATCTTGGCTGAGCGGTGAGAGAGCTAAGCCTGGTCGCTGGAGGTTTGCGGATCTGGTTGAATCCTTGGAAGAGGGACCTTAGCAAAGTTCCCGCAAGGACTGCCGGCCAGGGCTACCATGCTCCCGGTTCAAATCCCAGGGTTGGCCACTCCCGTTACCAGATATTTCTTCTTCTCAAAAAATTCTGGTAATGTTCAAAGTTGAGCCGGTTCAGCCATTCGTGCATTAAATTGCTTTGGCTGACTTTGGGCTCAATGGAATTAATTTTAAAAAGAGAAAAATCTTTTAAAACTGCAGAGATCTTTTTTCTCTGTTGGTGTCGTTGGCGTGTGGAACTCCCTTCCGGAACATGTTGTGTCGGCGCCATCCGTACCAATCTTTAAACGACGTCTGGCTTTTTGCCCCCTGGATGAGTTTTTAAAACGCACCTAACTAACGTTTGTTCGATGTTTCCTTCATATCACTAGGGTCAGTATACGAGGCATTCCCTTCTGTGTCCTCGCCTGCACTTGCAGGTAAACGTTTATTATTATTATTATTATTTATTATTATTATTATTATTAGTACAAAAAATATTTTTTTAATTAAAATATCATGGACGAATCTCTATACTAAAGCATCGACTGCTCACAGGAGTAAGACAATTTTCTTCAAAGCCAAATGTCGTGCCAGTCTAAAAAAAAAGCTGACCCTCATTTGAACCTCACCTCAGAATTCTGTTATCAATTCTGGAAACGTCAAAATTGATTCTGCGAGTATAAGTCATTCTTCATAGTGATAATAGAGGTCGGGACCAAAAATCTGGTGACTGCCTTTTTTGGCGAGTTCTTCCACTCGTACTGGGCGTACTGTGCGTGTCAGGTTCCCTGCTCTAAAGAAAAATGTCTTTTCTACAAACTATTCTTCGTTCTTCGTGTGTGACCATCAATGCAGATGTGTCGTTGGACCACCGACTCGAGTCTCTGGAATTACACCGGCTGCGTGCAGATCTTATTCTGACCTTCATAAGATTGTTCGTGGCTATATGCCAATTGATCTGCCAGGATCACGGTAAGAAAGTCGAACATGGTCAATAAAAAGACAAGCCAAATTAAAGTAATTAAAATGAACTCTTGTCATCGCAGAAGCTACTTGGCTTCGTAGTTTCTGCGATGACAGGGTTCATTTTAATAACTTTATTTTCGAATTTATTCTGTCTGTTTCTTTGTGTAGGATGGGAAACCATTCAAGTGCATATATGCTGAATTTTTAGCCGTTGTTGCTGAAAAAATTTTGCTTGACAACGGAATGAAACTATTCCGAAAAAAGTTGCTTTTTAAACCATGCGCAATGGCTGTTTGCCGTGACATCACCATGAGTTAGCCAATGACGAACGAGAACAACGGCTGTTTGGCCGTCTGATTGGACTAGCCAGTCACGTGATATGCACGTCACAGCAAACAGCCATGGCGTGAGGTATAGTGTATGCTTGTGCGCCATTCGGCTTGTCTTTTTATTGAACTAATCTGCCATTCTTATACCCCTGATCCTACTCGAACACTAGAGATCATGTACTTAAATTGGCTGTCCAGTCCGTGTGGTTTGATTGCAAGAAAATTTTTTTTAGTGTAAGGGTGATCCGAGCTTGGAACACCCTACATGCGGAGGCTGTGTATCTGCGCTCAGGCGGCAGTTTTAAATTCTTATTGGGCGAGATTTGCCTGCGAAAATGCCCGTAGAGGCCTGAATTTGTTTTTAAACCATGATCATGTTTCTGATTGTAACCTTCATTTCTGAATTGTTTGCGATTGGTATAAGTAGCTTGAACCATTTCCAACCACACCTGTGGTTACAAATTTTATTATTATTATTTTTGTTTTAACCCAGTAAAAGTCTGGGTGGAATAAGGCAGCAAAACTCTGTAAGTATTAAAGACGGAAAGCCAAAGGCTCAACAAGAGTTAAATAAATACAGATGCAAACCCATTTACGTTACCTTTTGGGCTTATATGTCAGATTTCCTGAGCGGGGAATCGAACCCACGACATGCCCGTCTAAAATGCCGCCTATGGAATTTCCTTTTGGCCGTGTCAGTGTGGCTCAGCTGTAGGACCGCTCAAGGGTCGTCGTTTCGATTCTCCGCTCAGGCAGGCTGACATATAAGTCCAAAAGGCAACGTAGCCTAAATAGGTTTGCATCTGTATTTATTTAACTCTTTAAGCAGCACTGAAACTCGCCTAACGTTCCGAATACGCATTAAGATTATTTTCCTGCAAAACTGTACTTTTTTTTTTTACTATACCCAAAGGAAAAAAAGCTGTTGTTTTTCGTCTTTGTTCCTCTTACGAAAACGTTGATTGAGATTTTTTTTTCAGTGTTTTCAATTTTGGGATGGAAATGAGCGGAGGGAGGAAACAACGGCGTGTGTCAAGAGACCCATTCAATAACCAACGAAAAAAATTGGGGGGGGGGAGGGGGGAAGAGGGAGTCGGGGAAAATGTATGCTGAAAAACAGTTCATCGTTCTTAGCAGTGACGTTGCCAAGGTAAATCGAAAGTTGAAGAAGAAAAGGTAATGACGCGAATAATGTCGTCACCTTCTCACAGAATGGCAATAATGGACAAAAAAATTACTATAACGCCTAAAAAAACTGACGTTACAGTCAGTTTTTTTGAAAAAAGAAACATTTTCCTCCTAGAAGCCAAAGAGAGATCGATTATTTTGTTTGGAAATGTGGAACCGAAAGGATATCCTTAAGGTATCGAAAGGATATCTTAAAATAAAATAAATATACTCTCAGTGAAGAGAAATAAAGCTGCAGTGGGAAGATAAATTTAACTTATTTGCCACTTTATGATTAAAGATTAGTATTTTGTATCGTTCAAGGCATCTAGTAAAAAAAAAATTTATTTGATTTACTGATTGACAGTAGTGCCATAAAGTAGTTCAGAGGTAAAACAGCACTATAGGTACTTGTGCTAAATAAAAAGTTAAGAAATACACGAACGTATGTATATAAAAAAAAAAGCACTACGTTTTAAGGATAAGTTCACCTCGTCAACAAACACATAAAAGTACACAAGTCATGACATCCTCAGCATTAGGCGATTTCATTAAAATAAACAATATATACAAGTAAAAAGGACCTATTGTGTGCATCTTGAGTCCTGCAAGTATTTTGTGAACGGCTACGTCTTCCTGGATGGGGTGGCTTTCATCGATGGCCGCCATTGTTTTTGTAACCATCTTGGATATCAACAAGGCACTCTGCTACTGAAAACGTACAATCGATTACTTGTGTTCGTTCTGCGGAGAACTCAAGATAGGCCGCGCACACTATAAGCTGTACCTTGCCAAAACATCAAGCAATAGGCAAACCATACGACCTAGCTCCTGCGAATGCAGAAGAGAAGACGAATTTATCCTCGAAGTAACGTAGTGCTTTTTCATATACGTTCGTGCAATTCTTGGCTTTTTATTTAGCATAACTGTAAAGTAGACCTTGGTGCCCGCCCTTCCCCTAACCCCTTCAAGAAATGAATTTTTAGCCTTTATCTGTGAAAAATATGTACTCACTTGTAGGAGATACGTGGACAGCAGTGTAACGGGTATTTATGGAGTTTAAGCGAACCACGCTACATCGCTCAATTTTGGTACATACCTACTTAAATCTTCATCCTCTTCTCATTTCACGTTACAAGAATGGGGAAAATGTTTTTTTTTTGGTTATGTAAACACGTTTTTTAGCTCGTCAAACACGTTTTTAAACCACGTAAAACGGTGGACCCGGCCGCGTAAAGCGGCGGCCATGTTCCGGGATTCAGAGTAGCACGAAAAGTTGGCATCGCGAAAACGGAAAGTAATGTTCCAAACTATGCTGTCTGCGGTTTTTGTTGTTATTTTTTTTTTTAGGTTAGGTTTGTAATGTTAGGTTTGTTAGGTTAGGTTAGGTAATTTCCGTCTCCTTTCATTGCAATACAAATCAGGTTTTCTCGTTACTGTCTCCTGCGATATGGCCGGCGCTTCAACACGATCGTAACTATCGTTTTACGTGTTTTCAATGTTTTTTTTACACCTTAAAACACGTTCCCCACCCCCCCCCCCCCCGTTTTTTTTTTAAATATAACTTGGCAAGAGGATGATGATATGCGTCGATTAGTAAAAAAAATTGAGTGATTTGGAGTGGTTAGCTTAAACTCCATAATTAACCGTATAACGAATATAGCAGGCATCCTAGCAACATTGTCTTTAATAGACGTTCTGGATTTACATGGCTGCGGACTTTTAACCCTGCTAATCCGTTGGGCCTATCTCCAAAGATGGACGCTCCGTTTTCCTCCCAGCTGTCCAACAATAGTCTCACATTACTTAGTCATACCTCAACAATAGTCTCGCACAACTTGGTATACTTTACTATTCAACAATCCTCGACTCCACACAACAATGAATCACAGTTTACACTAACACAGTCTTGTCATTGTCCATTGCGACATATTTGGCCTGAAGGCTAAACGTAGGTTATCATATCTAGTACAATCAGCCTGAAATAGTATTTTGCCCGCCATTTTAATTTTTTATCAACTGATGTAAAACCACGCATACACTTCACTGGTAAGCCAACGAACCTTCGATGTGATTTTATCGACCTTCTGAGCTTCTTAGGCCTGTCCAGTGGCAACCCGGACCACTGCACTGTGACTGAGGTTGAGGTTAATGCCCTGGGTGTCGACGCGCCGTGAAGCTTCCCCCCCCCCCATCAGATGTCTTCTTTATTTTTGAACACCACTACTTCTCCTTAATAACTTAAATGAACATTCCCATCAAGTTTTATTAGGATCGGACCACGCAATCCCAAATTATTGACTAAAATAGGCTGAAATTAC
Organism: Lithobius niger; assembly: GCA_023313725.1. Taxonomy (NCBI): domain Eukaryota; kingdom Metazoa; phylum Arthropoda; class Chilopoda; order Lithobiomorpha; family Lithobiidae; genus Lithobius; species Lithobius niger. The sequence continues at coordinate 32,104 of JAHWFP010091822.1, read as the reverse complement.
CTTAGGTCCTCACTTTCGGTGCCTCCCTACTCCCCACCCACCCCACGAAATAAATAAAATTCTGTTATCTCAAAACCAAGCACGCCCGTCGTTCAGCCTTAGAATATTCCTACGAAATTTCATACGAATTGGCTCTTGCGTTTGACTGTAACGATGGAACAAAAAGACAGACAGACTATGTAATGTCCTTTAGCATGGACACACGTAGGCCCTGCGTGGGCACCAATGGTAAGAACTTGACACGGACTACCAGAGTGTAGGCTACAGCTGATAACACACTTTACTTCCTGGAAGGGGTGGTATATATATATACACATAGGCACAGGAAGTCATGTGATGCAATAATACTATATACAACTAATTGGAATAGCCTATTAGGTGATTAGGGTAAACTAGGTAGGGCTAACATATTGACGCTAAATTGATGGTGGCCATTGTGGAGCCACAAATGACGACTCCACAGACTAGATACACATACCGAGCAAAGTGTATCGTCCGAGTTAAAATGGGCACTCCTTCGCTTCTAACGATACTTAAGACTCCAGATCTCTGCGTGCTGTGACTGTCTGCTTACTTTGAACCAGTTCACCAGGGTCCTCTGATTGTATACAGCTTGGGTGTAGTCGGCCCACTCAGTGCTAAGCTAAAGATCGAGAAACTGTGCCATTTTCGAGAGATGCATCGGCCATTTTTTTTTTTAACTCGAACGCGTCACGCGTATGTGTGACGTCACTGCCGTGTTTCGTTCCGTTTGTACTGTTTCTTGTATCCCACTGGTTGTTGATTTTATTGAACCAGATGCATTACGTTTTCCAGGTCCACCCATGCCACTCTTGTGCGCGCGGCGTATCTTGAGTCCTGGAAGTATTTTATGAGCAGCTACGTCTTCCTGGAGGGAGCGGCTTTAATTGAGGACCGCCATTGTTTTTTTTACCATTTTGGATGTCAACAAGGCACTCTGCTACCAAAACCTACAATCGATTATCTGTGTTCGTTCTGCGGCGAACTCAAGATAGGCCGCGCACACTCTAAGCAATGCTATTATCGGTTAGACTTTGGATCGATAGCCACTTATGATTGGATGAATCGACACAAAGTTTGACTATCAGTGAACCCAGTAGCAGAAAATGCTCGACCAGTCTGCGACAAACATAATGAGCCCCCACAAATCTGCAGGGTAACCGTTAAATACGGTATTTCAGGTACTTTTCTTCTTTTTTTTTTTTACAGTACAGACTTAGAGAAGATTGCACATTACATTTATTTCAGACGCTGAGACACAACGCCTCAGATGATATTTTTTTCGTACAGGATGGTATTACGGTAAAATTATAAACTTTTATGTTCAATCGAGAAAATTGACTTTTGACTGGTTTCTCTTTTTATCACTTAAAAGTCAATTTTGTGTCATTGATAAAATTTACACGTTTACATACTTTACGATAAAACTAGCCAGCAGCCACCAAGGGCAAATTACAAACTGCTTAAAACATGGTAGACAACTTGCATTTGCAACAGTTTGCGAAATGATTTTTGAAATTAAATGATAGGCAATTTATTTTGGAGCGCTGACATTACTGTCATTAGTGACGACAAGAATTTATAGGGTTGGGGAGGAAAATTTGTGACGACAAGAATTTATGTGGTTGGGGAGGAGAATTTGTGACTGAGACCCTATACTGAAATGTCCTAGATCCATTCCAATTAGTTCCGTCTGAGTTTATAGAGGGCGCTACAAGTTTTATGTGGGAATTTCTACTTATTTTTCAGCCTAAAATTAAACTAAACTAAATGAAACTATCTTGTATTTAATTATTATTTAGTTTAGCTTAGTTGTAATTTAGTTTACGTTAGATTTGGGCTGAAAAATGAGCAAAAATTACCAGACGGAACACGTGGCGCCCTCTGAAAACTCTGAAGGAAGTAATTGGAATGGATGTAGGACGTTTCAATCGTGACTTTTTAGAGTTACAAATTCTCCTCCCCAACCCTATAAATTCTTGGTGACGATAATAAGATACTCCAAACTTCGATATTAGGACAGCTTTCAAAAATATCCTGGTATTTTTATATCCAGTTGGAAGGCAATTTAGGAGAATGAAAACTCTTATCTACTGTGTCCACTTCAGAATCACTACCATCAAAGCATCTCATGATCTCATCGTCATTCCATGAGTAAGGCGAATGTTTTGAGTCATGGGTTTGGACAGAGGAGAAACAAACCACCCGTTTTCGATCTGCAGGAACAGAAAAAAATCTGCGACGGACGCACCCATCACCGTTTTTCTGCTACTGGGTCAATGAATACGCATTATCAAAAGTAAGCCGAAGCGCTAACTTTAGAAAACATTAAGCCACCTACATCCTGGATTTTCAACTTGGATTTCTCCCGCTAATGTTTTGTTTCATCGTCGGGGACAGGTAATCCTGTTTAGGTTCGTGAACCCTGAAAAGCAAACGCAAAAAAAAACAAAAATAAAAGGTATCTAAATCCAACCAACAATGCGACAGAAAATACGCAATGTTTGTTGTGTCATAGTCGAACGTCCCTGATCCACGTTATAAATGCAATGCAAACAATGAAGCCACAAACACTAATACGAGCTCACGTGGTAGGGTTCTGCTTGATTTATTTATTTGAGTTCTACACAGCTCACAATGCCATACACTCATATCTATAGTCACACTAACTCTACCTTACTCTAACTTAACCCCACTCTTGTGTTCTGCTACCATGCCATCAACAATCCCATTTCAACCGTATCCACTCATTGTTGATTTCGTTATGTTGATATACTAACCGCGGAGCAACCTGTGGTGGGCGACTGCCAAAGTCATCGTCCCCAGATACTTGCTGTTGACAATATGCCAATGATACACGACATAGTGTAAAGCGATGATAAAAAGTGTTTTAACTTAAAAGTTTACTACGAAATTAAATAACTATGACTGTCACCATTACATGGTAACATACAGAAGTATAGCTGAGATGAAATCTGGGGAAGGGAAAGGCGGTTTCAACAAGGTGGGAGGAGGCAGTTGCACCTACATTGTTCGTTCGGCCTTCTCCCTCCCTTTCATCCTCTACCCCGTCCCTCCATCACCATCCCTCCTTTCGTTTTTCATTTGTACTGAACCTTCGACAATATTTTTTCCTGGTGGGGTGAGGAAGCTGCCCTGTTTAGCATTTCACTGATCGACCACTCTTTCCAAACATTTTTCATTTTTGCATCGAGTCTCGTTACCCCTTACAAAATAATTACTACCACTACCAGTGCACAGCACAAGTCGAGTGGAAGCTCAGCTGGTACACACCTTTTTGTCAGGTTTAGAGTGAGCAACAAAAAGCCTTCAGGAACAAGTGCTTTCAAACAAATTTTACAATAAAATTAAACCTTCCAATCCCTGTTTTAACTTCCTAGCCCCCCCCCCCCCCTCCACAAGTTCCATTTGTAGTTAAGTCAACCATTTGGTTTGTAGACGAAGACGCTGACGTCTGGGCTGTTGCTGGTCCCTATCCTTGAGGGTCCCCTCACAAAGCTCGCGGTATACCAAAACTTACTGTTTCCTCCATTTTGTGCCTGTTCCACTTTTGGGGGGAGGTGGAGGGCTAAGGCTTAATGGCGCGTCGACAGCTGGGTCCCCTTTTGGGCATGCCAGGTTCGAGAGGGCCGATTTTACTAGATGGACTGATCTTTTTTGAACCGGCAGTTGCCAGAAGCCGACCACTCTGACTACTGAACTGTGCTTGCCCCATTTGTTTGGGTTCCCCAGGGACCCCAAACAAGGTTCGTGGTGCACGTTGAGACTTAATTTTTCTTCTGCTTGTTGGCATGCTCTGAAAGTCTTTTGTTGATTATAAAGAACTTACTTAAGTAAAACAGTATCAGCTTTAAGGATTACAACTCTCTTAAGATGAGAGAGCAATAATAATGGTGTTTAATGCGTGGGAGCAACAACATGCTAATATATCGACATACGAAATCTTTAATGGTTGATTTGGCAATGCACATCCGTCAAGGAAATGGGGGGAGGGTTGTTGAATTGAGGCATAAAGGCACGTCGACAGCAATGTCATTAGGCGTCAACCTCAGTCACACTGCAGTGGTCCGCGTTACAACTGCGCCACACATTACAGAGGTGTTAACAAACCCTAAATCAAGATCTTGCAAATAGATTTGTACCTCCTGCAAAAATTAAAAAAACCCGGACAGAAAGACAGGCTTATCTCACGGAAATGGTAGAAAGTATAGTAAAATAAGTACATTCTGTAAGGAAATATCGAGGCCTGACCCGTTCGGACAAAAAGTGTGGAATCTGATGATATTAAGGTCAATTCTCTAGGTCAATTACGTTGCTAATTTCTTACTGAAACAACTTTGGTCTGGGGTGAAATTGGAAACGTGTATGGCAACGTACAGGGCTAAATGCTAGGCAAACACCCCAACACTCAAGCATTTACCAATCTAATACCCGTTGGAACAAAAAGTGTGATGCCAGAATCTGATGCCATTAAGATCAATGATTTGATGGCCATTCACTAGGTCATTTACGTTGCTAATTTCTTACAGAAGCAACTTTGATCTTGGGAGAAATTGGAAACGTGTATTTATATAAATATCAACCGTCAATCATAAACAATCTAAAAACAGAACGTAAGCCATGAATGAAAGCTCTGACTTACTACCTCGAGATTCCTCGTAAAGGAATCACAAAATTGAAAAAACCGGGGGAAAATCTCAATCAACGTTTCAACGTAAGAAAAACAAAGCGAAAAGCCAATTTTTTTCCCCTTTTCTCAATTCACAGAACGAAATCGATAGCATGAATATCCATGTTAAAAAGCAAAAAAGAACACACACACACACACACACTTTTGTCTTCTGGAGAAAAACTGGAAGCCATTTATTGATCACTGATCGACCAGCTCTGGCCCATGTTTATTGCCAGCTGTGACTGCCTCTCACTGGTTTGCGTAAGTGTTGCTCAAAGGGAAGGTCGAATTCAAACTTGTTTTACGATATTTTGTGCCATAATTAGAGTAAATTCCATTAGAATCTAACTTAGGAATCTGAATGTAAAAATCACAACAGGGAAAACACGTAAGCCTAATTGTTCCACAAATTTTCAAGCACTAACGATGAAGCACTGAGGAATCAGACGATCATTTCCCCGATTTATACAGGGTGGGGCAGAAAGGACGGAACACCCTTGGCAATCAACTTTGCATGGTATGTAGGCGAACGGGGAGCTAGCTAACCATGAATCGATCACTGACCTTGACGCATATTTTCAAGGCCATCGTGATGCTAACTTTTTAACTATGCTTCGTAGAACTCCAGTTTAAATTAGAAACTTGTAGACATTGGCAAAGCATGGCCATTGCAAAAAACAGACCGAAATTCGTTACGCTTGTTTAGGAGTTACGAAAATTGCAAGCGTCATTTTGTTGTGCTGACCGAGTGGCTTTCCTGCCAAACAGTGAGTATAAAATTAAGTCCAGTGGTCCTCAAAGTACATGAATCATGCTTGGAAACAAACCGCAACTGACACACTGATGACTCGACACTAGCTCAACACAACCTGCTACATTACACGTATAAACAGAATGGTGCTGCAAACTACAGCATCTTACGCAAGTTGGCATAGTTTAGTCACCGTGGTCGTCTAGAAATGAAACTAATGTTGTTCGTCCCTCAGGTTAACATTTTTGATTTTGTTTCAGAGCTGATCACGGTTAATGAATTATGCTAATTTGCGTATGCTGCCAACACCATTACCTACCAATACAATGCATAGTGTACGAAAGAGCCTGACAGAACTGTTTGGCAGAAAAGCCACTCGGCCAGCACAACAGAATGATTCTTGTAATGCCCGTAACTCCTAAACTAATGTACCGAATTTCGTTCTGTTTTTTGCATTGGCCATGCCTTGCCACTGTCTACAAGTTTCTAATTTACACTGGGGGTCTACGAAGCATAATTAAAAAGTTAGCATCACGATGGCCTTGAAAATATGTGTCAAGGTCAGTGATCTATTCATGGTTAGTTGGCTCCCCGTTCGCCTACATACCATGCAAAGTTTCATTATCCTAACATTAACCATCTTTGATTGCCAAGGGTGTTCCGTACTTTCTGCCCCACCCTGTATATATATATTTTTTTTTTTTTGGGCTGAGGGTTGATTTAGCTTGGTTTACTACTGCGTACTCATTTTCACCATTGCATTATTAAACACCCGAAATTAGCAATGCGATTACCGCGAAGATGGTCGTAAGGTCAGTGACATTATTTCATATGATACTTAACTGTCTACAGACGTATTTACCGTTTGGACTATATTCGGTTACGATACAACCTTAAAAACAAAATTGCATTATAAAATGTAATGCTTAGAAAACTTTAGCTTTAACCCTCAATACCCTGATGCTGCGTAACCTTCCGACGAATATACAGGGTGAGTCAAAAGTATTGACCCAGTGGAATTGGCAGCCGCATGATTTGGTTTAGCCTTCAAACAACCTTCGATCGTTGGTCACCAAGGAGGGGGGCCACGTTTTGAGACAATCCAGGGATGCCCCCCCCCCCACCCTGCCCCCCTTAAATAAATTTTCCACTTCCGGTTCCTTTAGAAATATGGCATTGGTCCCAATTTGAGATTTGAGCGGGCAATCAATTCATGGTGAATGCAGAAAACAGCATGTAAATCGGTCTTCAATAGCACGAGCTATGACCAAAACAATTTAGTAGAAATGTTGGTTTTATTGCATAAAATAATGTTATGAGCAGTTGTGTGAATTGGTTAATTGCATGTAATATTTACAGTAAAGAATTACAAACGTAACGAAATGTTTTTAGTACATGTAGCAAACTGGTATTCGATCTAAAAGAATCGGAAGTGGAAACTTTATTTTAGGGTGGTATACCCTAAAATAAAGTTTCCACTTCCGGTTCACTTCCGGCTCACTTCCGGTTCTTTTAGGTCGAATACCAGTGTGCTACATGTACTACAAACATTTGGTTGCGTTTGCAATTCTTTACTGTGATTATTACATGCAATTAACCAATTCACACAACTGCTCGTGACGTTATTTTATGCAATAAAACCAACATTTGTCCTAAATTGTTTGGGTTATAGCTCGAGCTCACAGCCATCATGATAGATTGTCTTTTCCTGAATATGTATTTCAGTTTACAAAATATTGTAATCTTTAGCATTAGTTCTGTAAAAATTCAAAATTAATCCGATCATTACACTGAAAAGTCTCTTGCTTATACTAGCCGTTCATTTGAGCCCAAAACCTTAACGATCCTTTGCCTACCGTTTTTGACCAAGACATGAAATGATTTAATGCTTTCCATTAAATGAAAAAGGCGTGGTGTTGGGTTAGGCCATGTTTCAATGCCACCAACATTCCTCAAATTTTAATTGCGTTTGCATTTTAACTGCATTGCATTCAACCAGGGTCAAGAACTATTTGCAAGCTGCTTTTGTGATGAATAACTGCCTAAAACTTTTTTTTCAATGAATGTTCGTCATAACATAATGGCTTCTGAGGTTTTTCTGGTGATAAATGACCGTTCTGCGTATTACTGACCGAAGCAGCGAGACGAAAGGTGATTCGTGGAATTTGTTTTTATTTATTTTTTTTTTTCTTAGTTTGCGTGTCTGTTGTTTTGTGTACGGTAGACATATTTTGAATTCAATGGACCATGCGTTCACCCACATTAGGCCACAGGAAAGTTGTTCGGTAGGCTCAGTATAAATATATTAAACAAAAAGTATTGTAAAGGTATAAGCTTCAAAAAATTCAAACGTTAGCACGAATACGGACAATTTTTGACAGGAGGGTTTAGATGTTCAATTTCGTCAGTAATAGGCTGATAAACAATTAGAGCCTTATTGCACTGTAGTCAGCTTAGTGCCCAACTATTTATTTTATTTTTTTTATCAAGATGGGAGTGTTCGGTTGTATATCTTTACTGGTATTTGAAATGAATGTCCATATCCTGTCTTCCATTTTAATAAGACAATTTCCAAAGTCTATCTTGTATCCTCACAAGGCCAGTCTTTAATGCAGACTATTCGCTCCGTTTAACACAATTTCCCTTTAAAGGAAATTGTGCTATTACGCACCCTATCACTAGTGCTAATAAATACGGATGCAAGCCTATTTACGTTGCCTTTTGGACTTATATGTCAGACTGTATGAGCGGGGAATCGATCCCACGACCTTTGAAATCAAAGGCCGAGGTCCTACCGCTGAGCCATACTGACATGGCCAAAAGGAAACGTCCATATTAGGCATCATTTAATACGCACACATATACATGTAAACATCCACTCTTCCAATCTTAAATGCAGCCTATGCACGTTTCCTTTTGGCCGTGTCAGTATGGCTTAGCGGTAGGACCTCGGCCTTTGATTTCAAAGGTTGTGGGTTCGATTCTCCGCTCAGGCAGTCTGATATATAAGTCCAAAGGGAAACGTAAATAGGTTTGCATCCGTATTTCTTTAACCCATTTTGAGCACATTGGCTATCCGTTCTGTTTAAATTACTAGTGTTAATACGTCGTATCAAGAACATTATGCATTGTGAAAAATGCCCATGTGTTTACAGTAAACGTCACTGTACACAAGTTACACCTATACGATCTGTTTTTTCACATTAAACATGACTGTATACATTATAATTTACGGTATTATTTATTGGTAACAGTACGGTATTTTCATGCAATTGGATGTATCGTTACCACAGTTTTACAATGAAAAGGATAATTTTGACAGCAAAGAACTTCAGTTTTTACAGTAAACTCGACCCGTACATTTACAATGCCTGAAGTAAACTATAATATATATTTATTAAACAGTCTTCCTAAGGATTTTTTTTCAGGAGAAAGGGGAAAGAAGCTGCAGTTTCTTTGTTTATTTTGTACAGTAAACGCTCCCCTCTTGGGGGCGTCTAAAATAGTATTGGAATCTGTTAAGAGACGTCGTCTTTAACCTGAGAACTGTAATGTGTGGCGTAGTGACAACCCGGACCATTGCACTGTGACTGAGGTTGGCGCTATTGTCCTAGTTGTTGGCGTGCCATTAAGTCTCAATCTCCCCCCCCCCCCCCCCGGCCTAGAACTGTTTATGGTGTGCATCATGTCGTCAATGGTTAGATTTCTTTCGAAAAATTCAAAACAGCGCCGAATAAATAAAAATCCTTCCAAAACCAAAAATGTTATCTTAAAAACGGCCAAGTTTCCAAAAATTGTTCACCTAGCAAAGCAGAATATATCACTTCGTAAAGAAAGGCTGTCGCCAAGTTTTTAGTCCTAACCACAATTACTCACTCTTAACTAATCACCGAGCATGAGTCGCTAGATATACTGAGTTATCGGGGTTGGGGGGAGGGTAAGGTTGGGAGCGTTTTTAGCGGAATGAGATCAAATGCTTTGCAAGGAATATATTTTGGGGGAATTTCCAGTTCGTACCCATTTGGTTTCAGATTAGATTTTGCTGGCTCTTAGTCGAAAAAAACCCTGAGGTAAGTGCACATCCGGAACAGACACAAACCTGAACTACCACGATCAAATGGCCTGGAAAATCAAAAACGTGCACAGTTTGTTTAACAAGAAAAATAAATAAAATGACACTCATTGTGTCGCAGAAAGGAACGCTAGTTTGGCATGAAAGCGCCACTCCGTGAATACCTGCATCAGCTGCAACCCCTATTTTAGCGAAAAAGACACCTTCCCATACCACTATTTCACGGTTCCCACCAAATGTGGAAATAATTTCACTGAGTTTTCCAGGTTTTTCCAAAGTAAATGAGCTTAATTTTCAGGTTATTTACCAAAATTTCAGGAAGGAAATTTTTCCACACATTTTTGTCAGTTTTACTTGTTTTTTTTTTAGGGCTCATTTAGTGCGAAAATGAGCCCAATTTAATGAACTTGTAGGTGGTAAGACAGAAGTACAGGGATACATTTCATTTTACCGCAATGACTTAGCAGAATATGTTTAATTCACTTGAACTAGGCCTGAAATTGTGGCTTTGCTTTTTCCCTCAATTTCCCAGGTGTTTTGTGAAAAACCGGAGAATTACTTGAGTTATCCCTGAGTTCCAAACGTAGTTTAAATTCATGGAGTTTTCCAAGTTTTTTTGTGAATAATCAGAGAATTCCCTGAGTTATCCGCGAGATCCAAACGTAGTTTAAATTCACAGAGTTTTCCAGGTTTTTTTTGTGAAAAATCGGAGAATTGCCTGAGTTATGCCCGAGTTCCAAACGTAGGTTAAATTCCCTGAATTTGCTAGGTTTTCCAGGTTGGTGGTAACCCTGTATTTACGTGTGTGACAGAATTAATATCTGCGATCTTCACCTATCGAACGATACTGATTGTGTGTGTTATTAACTATGGTTGCCATCCGACTTGCTACCTACAACCAAGTCATTTTTATTCACCTTATGCAGATCCCAATACCTTAATTTGATAATTTCTTCATGACTGGAATGTAAATTTACGATTCGAGAAATTTGAGACGTTTTTGACCATGTATTTCTTTTCTGAAAGAGCTGAAATAAAATCAAAAACTATGTCTGCCAGTGAGATTCCTTGAAACAATTAGGTATACGTATACAATGGAGTGGAAGTAAGGATTTATCAACATTTATTATTTTTTCTACTGACCAGCGATAATCTCATCAACTTGGCGGCAACACACTAGTACGTGTCTCGATAACAAAATCAGAAATCGGGATTGGTGTACACAATGAGCGGGAAACTCAAATGCCTAATTTTTGGGGAACAATCAATCACATACAACATGGCGACATATTTATTGACCTGCTACCCAAAACCTTTATTTCTTTGCTGTGCTTTTTTCTAAAGGGTTGAAGGCATGGACCGCTTTTATTAATAAAGCCGTGTGTCTGCAGCTACTATAGAGCAGTGACATTTGCCGCCATATTGGCACCAGATTGGCACCAGTGGGGGTTTTGGAGGGCATAACTACAAGGTGCACTACATAAAAATGTAAGGAAAAACAACGGAAGAGCGGATTTCTTAGGCTTAAAATAACGTTGTTTTCTCCAGATCGGCACCAGTATGGGTTTTGGAGGGCGTAACTACAAGGTGC
>JAHWFP010091822.1:10776-20966 GCA_023313725.1 Lithobius niger | reverse complement strand
CTTAGGCTTAAAATAACGTTGTTTTCTTATTAATAAAGCCGTGTGTCTGCATCTACTATAGAGCAGAGACATTTGCCGCCATATTGGCACCAGATCGGCACCAGTATGGGTTTTGGAGGGCGTAACTACAAGGTCCACTACATAAAAATGGAGGGAAAAACAATGGAAGAGCGGATTTCTTAGGCTTAAAATAACGTTGTTTTCTCCAACAACAAAAACCGCGTGTTTTAGGTGTAAGAAATCACTCTTCACAGCATCGACTTCAGTGTGACGCCCTTCTGTTTCTCTCTGCAGTGCCCCTTGCAGCTAACCCATTAAGGCTCCAGCATAGAGTTATATACAATAATGCTCCATCGTGTCACTGCTCTATAGCCTGTTCCATATTATGTTTGCAGGAAACTGACTGTATGATGCCACGTTTCCTTGCACTATGAGTGCAAAAACATGTGGGTATCACAATATTATAGACGCTACACAGTTACTGTTAAAGTCTACGAGTGGGATATTTACATGTTTTTGCACTCGTAGTGGAAGAAAACGTGGCGTCATATACAGTCAGTTTCCTGCAAACATAATGTGGAACAGACTATAGCTGGTGCCCCTGAATTGGGCTTCTCCTATCACATCCTCCACCTTGCATTTTCAAGTGTAAATTTGTGTGTTTATTCAGACGACTATTAACATTGCTGATAGGTATTGCAGTCGACAATGGCGGAGCCGTTCACGAGTGTTCACGGACAACAAACGGTATATAGCTGCTCGACTGGAAACTACCGTTGCTTTCCACAGAATGCAGTACATTCCACATTGGTATTACAAACCCCAGCCTTATTTACACTCTGTCAGGCACAACCCCTCGACGTAGTCCATTCCGTACGTGACCTGGGAGTGTGGTTCTCCAGCGACTTAAAGTCCATAACCCACCGTCACCTGATTTCAGCCTCGGCCTACAGTAGGCTGGCACTCGTCCGATGTTGTTTTACATCTGCTAGTATGGCGGCCAAAATTTGGGCCTACAACGTGTTTGTGCAGCGGATGCTTGAGTACGCGAGTCCGGTTTGGTCGCTCTACCTTTTGCAGGATATTGACCAACTGGAAGGCTTTCAACGCTGTTTTACTCGTGGTCGTACTGGGTACCTTAATCACTCTCCCAACACAAGGTTATGTATGGCACGCCTTGATCCCCTTGATCTCCGGAGACTGAAGGCTGACTCTTGTTCTGACGTTTAAAATTCTGCATGGGTTGCTCTATGTCGATGTTCCCTTCTTCTCCCTGGCACGTAACAGTCAAACTCGTGGTCATTCACTTAAATTAAGCATGCCCCATCCACGCACGGACTGCAGAAAGTTCTTTTTTTTTTTTTGCGTCTCTGGTGATCGGACTTTGGAATTCTCTTCCGGAAGCTTGGGTCAATTCGCCCTCATTTAGTGGATTATGGCGTCGCCTGGATGAGCATGCACTTGATAAGTATTTTAAAGAAATTACCGAACTTAGATATTTCCCTTTGTTTTGTTTTTCTATAGGATCGGTGTCAGTGTCTCCAACCCTAACGTTTTACTGACCATTATAAGTCAAATTGTTATTTATTTATTTATTTATTTATTTATTTATTTATTTATTTATGATTGTCACTTTTGGTTCTGATAACCTGTACATGTAAATAGCGCTAAAAAGTGAGTTTTTAATTATTTTAATATTTCAGATATTGTCTTTAGTTGAGCATCGAAAAATGAAATTGTGCAGCTGAAAATTATATCATTTGAGCTTTTATACAGTATATATGTTTCAGAAGTCCTGAATCAGGTAGGCCTATATGGTATAGGCCTATACAGTGTAGGCCTATACAATGTACGCCTATACCATATTAGGCCTAAGGTGTGCAAATCAGAAAACTATGAGCAAAACATGAACCTTATGGGAGTAACAAATGTCTTCCACAATAGGAGTTCACTCATAGTAGACCCAGGACTCGAACCTAGGACCTTCCTCTGGGTGTAGCATAGGCGACCATATAGGCCTACTTCGTTCAGGACTTGTGAGACATACTGTATACTTAACGGCAGTTCATAAACAAAAATATCTGTTAACAATTTTGCTGAAAACCAATTTTTAAATGGTTTCGATTTGTCAAAGGTTTCGATTTCTTTAACGTTTCAATTTTTGAAAGCTTTCTCGCTTTTCCGGCCCCCGCTTTGTGACTTTCTATCAACAAAACCTTCAATTTTGATCTTATTGATCCGCAGAGACTACCCTTGAATCGGCGAGTCGCATTCTACAAATATTTATCACGACCCGACAGATATACGATTGCCAGCGGTTCGTCGTTCCGTTCAGGCTATATTGCAAAGTACGTCACGACCGGCGTAGAATCATAGTAGACGCTGCATCGGGTAAAAAAAAAACCCGGCCTTTCTAAAGTCGTAAAATTCCCAACACCCAAACAACCTTGAGGCAAAAATGTAAACGAGGGAAAAAGCATCTTTTTACGGTCCTCTTTCTTTCGTCAGCGACGATTTTCCCAACCAACCATTGATTCCTGCTCTATAGTTGATCGCGATGGGCTGCCGTAAATAGACCCCAATTGGACCCTTGGCGATGATCGCACCATCTGAGGGTGTAAGCGAAATGCCACGAAGGATATTTTCTTGCTTAAAAAAAAACTGGTGGTATATGGGAATTGTGCAGACAAGGAGCTTTATGTAGTAAAGGTGAAATTTTATAGAAATTGTACAGTATAAGAATAGGATAGGTTTGAAATAACGATGATCTATGGCAGCCACCAGAACGGTGTAATCGTAAGAAATTTATGTTTTCCAAGGACACTAAAGATTCAGATAGGACGACTAAAATTTATAAGATTCAAATATGGGACATACACAAACCTGCAGCAGCGACATAAAGGTATGTGGCTACATGAAAAAATAAATCCTGAAAATTAGTGAAACATGAAAAACCGTAGTGTAAGACGGTATATGCGACGACGCAGCTGAACAGCAGGAATCGTTTAAAGTTTGTTGTTTAAAATTTGTGTTAGAACCATCCCTTAAAAGTTTTTTTTTCATTGTTTGTTTCATGTTTTATTGTCTACCTCCCCGGGATTTTTAAATATTTGCAAGCGACAAAGATGTATGACAAGATCTAGATTTGGGGTATGTTTAACATCTCTGTAACGTGCGGTGGAAACCCGGCCCACTGCACTGTGATTGAGGTTGATGCTAATGACCTAGCTGTCAATGCGTCATTAAGCCTCAATCCCCCTCCCCCTTAATTCTTTTGGTCTTTTTGCAATAATAGGTATTGCTTCTGTTTTCGTAGGCTTGTAGCAGAAAAGGTAAATTTTGGATCGAATGTTGTGTGCTTTTTAACATCAAGCACTCAACTTGCACTCTGTTGAACCATCCAAACTAGTTATCGTCAACGGCTTTCAGATTACTTCCAAATTATCAAAATAAAAATGTGGTTTTTTGGGTCTTAGCATCACTAACCAGTTTTGACTGTAAGAAGTGTGGGAATGATACATTTTAAGTTATCAAAGAGCCACAAATGAACCGTTACGATAGTGCCACAGCTAGACTTTTCTAAGGGGGAGGTGCAAGGGCAAAATTTTGGGTCCCCTTCCAACAAGAACAAATAATGTTAGGACCGCAACTGTGATTTACATATAAATTTATTAACTACTGAAAGAAGTTTTAAGCATCTAATTCCGTATGCATTTTATGTGAGCACTTCTTACATTAAATTCATAGCTTTGCAATTCTTCTAGCATTTTGACTAGCCCAGTTGCCTCTCAAAAGTCACTCTCCCTAGCAATTTTGCTTTCATTGGAAAGTGTTGCTAGGGAAGACAGTCGCTCTTGAGCGGGTCTGGGGGAGCGCTGAAAACTCTCCCAGCCGGCCCAGAAGCCGAAGCATTTTACACTATTTTACTGCCGATTTCAGTCATTTTCTGGCTTGCAGTGAGCACATTTGCAACAAACTGTCTAGCACATTTTAGTAATTTTTCTTATTCGTTCTTCAGGATGGCAGGTTTCGGAAAAAGTTAATTGTGACTAAATCGTGTTTTTTTTTAGACGTTTTCTTTGCGAATTAATTAATCGAGTTCAGTTTAGAGTTTTAGGCTATAATGAATGACGATGAAATGTTGTGTACTCCCTGCCGGAGGCAGAAATTTTTTTTTTACTCGGCTATCGAAAGGTGAGGAGAAATAGTGAAATCTTTTTCTCAGTTTTTTCCCAGACAACTAGACCTTGCCCTCAATTTAGGGACCAGTCTCGTGCTTGGACGAAAGATAACTAATTATTTTTTCTTTCGAAGTCTCGTGGCTGGGAGGAGAGCAGCAGGGAACACGCATACTGCTACTAGCATGCCTTTTAATTTTTAAATGAGCATGTCCAACATAAGCAGTAAATTGCAGCCATAAAAACTTAACAACCTAATAATTATAGGTGGAAGTTCTATTTCAGTTCAGTTTTATTTGGAAAGGTTTTTAGCCATCCCCTCCCTTATTTTTTCGAAAATGGTTTTACATTTACCTAAAAAAAGTTTTTTCATCATGAATTTCGAGCCCCCTACCTCTGGGCCCGGGTGCCTTCCTCCCTTTGCGCCCCCCCCCCCCCAATTGCATACTGCGTTACGATGGTGTGCAGTGAGTTGGTATTCCTCAATGTAATACATTTGCACGGTGCAATTGATGGCAAAAAAACTGCTGATATGCGATAAATGCTAGAGCAGTTAACCATAGGGTGATCGATTGGCCTATTTTTACTGTAAAGTCACAACAACACGTAATTTGCTTTTATGACGACAACTGATGGCGGTCTGGTTTAATGTTCGATGGCATTATCAACATTCATGGCAACTGACAGTTTGTGTGGCATCACAGAAAGTTCCATACTATACTTTGTTCCACATTATGTTTTCAGAAAACTGACTGGATGCATGATGCCACGTTGTCTTCCACTGCGAGTGTAAAAAATCTGGAAACATCCCATTCGTAAACTCTAACAGTAATTGTGTTGAGTCTACAAGTGTCATTTTCACATATTTTTGCACTCTTAGTGCAAGGAAACGAGTCTTCATCCAGTCAGTTTTCTGAAAACATAATGTGGACAAACTATAGGGTTTGCTAAATCGCGTTCTGGGTCGTACAACGATCCAAGTTCTTTCGTCTTTGACTGCATTTGGCAATGTTCAGACTTGACTGCATTTGGCAATGTTCAGACTTAATTGCACTTTACTAGGAATTCATGTTACTACGTTATCTAGTCCCAATTGACCTGCCGAACCTGTATACTTCTTACTCATTAATTCATAATTAGGCTGTGCCATTCACTCGCCGTCCATTATAGCCCATCATCAACCAGGAAGAGTTAAGTAAAAAAACAAAACTTAATACCAAACAGAAGCTGCATATAACAATACACGTATTGCAACACATATGACACTGAACCATTGTTAACCCAACTAACGCATGACCTGCAACGATGCTCCAACTTTTTATCAGACTAAACAAACTCATAGAAATTCATGTAAAATACCCGTGTAAAGCCAAATAACAATAATTGTGGATTCGCTAAAGTACTTACCCACAAATCTCCTTCTCTGGTTAACACGGGTCTTACAATCCCAGCAAGCAAACACCAGTAAAAGAAGCTTATATTTCTGCACCATCGTCCATTTGCAAAGATCCATCCGTCTTGTGCAAACAAGGTGTCATGCGCTCCAGTGGTACTAGTACGTGAGAATCAATCTACACTTCTTCGTAAGACGAAATAAAACCACTGCGATAATAATTGACAATCAGTACACAAGCGTAGAAAAAAAATTAAGTGTTAATAATAAGTTATTGTGTGCACGGCGTATCTTGAGACCTGCAAGTATTTTATGAACGGCTACGTCTTCCTGGAGGAGGCGACTTTAATCGACGGCCGCCATTGTTTTTTTAACCATCCTGGATATCAACAAGGCGCTCTGCTACCAAAAACGTACAATCGATTATCTGTGTTCGTTCTGCAGTGAACTCAAGATAGGCCGCGGACACTTTAGTACGTTCTAGCTGCCCAAAACCAAATCAATATTATTTACTGTAAACTACGCTAGTGTTTCTGCGAAAACAAAGCACAAGATAAGTAATGTTTGCCACCCCAGCACACATTACACATTCTTGTGTAATTTGCAGTCTTCGTTAATGCAACAGGAGCCAAATCCTCAGTTGACACGTCAGCCAAGTTTGAAAAGTTATCGTTACCATGATCGCGAATGTATCAGAGCTTACGTACGAAATGTTTCGAATGAGCTTTGAGAGCAATCTTAACGACTAACCTTATCAAGGATTGACTATCGGTAATACGTCAATGGGCAACACCAATATGTCAACTCCTAATGCAATCGATAATGTAAAAGTCCAATCCAGTTCTCTGACACAATCTGTTAATGATACAAACTCTGCTTCCATACTACTTAAATTGACAGATGACTGCTCGATCGATTACCAATGTATCAGATTGGCAAGATACCTTATCATGTACCTGGAAAAACCTTTAACATCAAAAGGTGTCAATCCAAAACGCATCACTAAAACCACTTTCATGTTTCTCCCATGGCTAACTAAATGGTGTTTACGAGTTGTTTTAAAATATTTTATGATGTGCTAAGTTGCAGCCTCCCAATGAAGTAATTTTCGTGCATGACTGTAACGTGATAAAATTTAAAATTACACATTGCAAAACTAATATTGAGGCGATTACCTTCGCCGATGTATTGTAGAGATCTAATAATTACTTGGTACTTAGTTATATTAGGCTACGTCATTCACTCGACGTCCATTATCGCCCATCATCAACCAGGAAGAGCCAGGTAATAAAAAGTTACAGCAAAGAGAAGCAGCGTGTAACGATACACTTCCGACGTTTAAAGATTGTTAACCCAACTAACATGCGGCCTTGCCGGGTGCTGTAACAAAGCCTCCTACAGTAAAGGCCGTATCAGAACAAACCAAATAAGGCAACTTACATCAACCATTGACATAGAAGAAAGCGCAAGTTTGCCAGGTACTGCCATCTCTACACCAAGCGGAGAAATTTTAAACTCACCGACGAGCATTCCAAATTCTGTCAACTGATGACGCCACTTGGCAAACCTGCTGCGTTGCTATTTGTGTCTCCGTTTTGCGGATCATTGTGCGAGGCAATGATAATACGGCCTTTACTGTAGGTGGGTCTGGCTGGAAACACCGGTTCTAGTCAGATCACAGAAGTTAAGCAGCATCGGGCACGATTGTTACTTGGGTAGGTGACCACCTGGGACCTTCGTCGGGAAGATGACCGGAAGCGGTTCACGCTCGCTGAAACCCTTTGAACCCTTTGCGGCCTGCAACATACGGAACCCCAAATATTTATCAGACTGTTCCACAAGAATGTTTATAACACGGGATGCGCCTTTGATGTGGCTGAGTGTTATTTCGAGATTTGTTGCCCAATTGTGTTGTTCAACAAAATACCTACCTTTCTGTCCGCTGCAGTGTCTTTAGTAAGATTTCGTGAAGGTGTTCGAAGACTAACAACACAGATTAGGCAAATTTTTGAGTCACGGTGTCTAAACTGGGTGCTGTAGTTGCCCCAAACACATTCAATTTAGATTGCTAGTATAGGGCAGTGACATGATGTAGTATTATTGTATATAACTCTATGGTGGAGCCAGTAACTGGGTTAGCTGCAAGGGGCACTGGAGGTCGAAAAGAAGGGCATCTTACTAAAGACAATGCTGTTAAAAGTGGATTTCTTAGGCCTATAATGTACGATTTATGTCGATTTGTTGGCAGTTGTGATATTTTTAAGCAAGTGGAATCTTTATTTTCCGATTACAACCTCGCAGCATAAGGGATTGGAGAAAACAACGGTTTTTTTAAGCCTAATAAATCCGCTCTAAAAGCACTGCCTTGACTAGAAGTGCTGTTGTTCAACCCTCCATTTCAATCTAGTGCCCCCTGCAGCTATCTCTCTTGTAGCCAATATGACGTCACTTGCCGCTGCTCTATTAGTTCAAAGGCAATTTTTCGTTGGCGAATTTTTGTACGACTTAAATAAAAGAGTTGTTCTACAAAATGTACCTTATAAGAATATACCTAAAATAATCTAAATTCTACCTAAAATAATCCGCTTTTCTAGCTGTTTAGATCTGTGAAACATCTTATGGATCGAGTTCTGTACAACAATAGATTTTCTCTCAATCTATTAGGGCCGTTTACGTAACGACTGGCCTTTGCATTCTCGCATTCTTGCATTCTCAATTTAATCGTAGTGGAAAAGTTGCCGTTGCCATGATAGCAACACTACCAGAATTAGCTAAAGTGTGCGCGGCCTATCTTGAGTTCGCTGCAGAACGAACACCGATAAGCGATTGTGCGTTTTTCGTAGCAGAGTGCCTTGTTGGTATCCAAAATGGTTACAAAAACAATGGCGGCCGTCGATTAAAGCCGCTCCCTCCAGGAAGACGTAGCCGCTCATAAAATACTTCCAGGACTCAAGATGCGCCGTGCACGCAATAAATCCGACATCGTTTGAGTAAATGCTTCAAGTCTTGAAATCCGTGACAATGAGATAAAGACTTCCTCCTGACGAAGTGTTCTCAGTTGCTTCTGAACTCGCATTATTGACTGTTTTCGTTGCGAGTCGACATAGCTTAAAACCGCCGCCATGTTGGAATTTCAGATGATTTCTAGCTTCTAGCTGCGAGAATGTGCAGGCGAGTCGTTGCGTCTTCAAATTTGATCAAAAACTTGTTTATACGGAAGTCAGCTTGCTTCTTCGTTCTATACTCCTGGTTTATACGATATCTAATGTTCTTATTTACAGGTGTCCATTTCGATACCAGCCACGAGAGCCTGTTAGTGGAAATAGATCGTGCCATCAAGGTGTTCACTCACGGTTTGGAACTGTTCGTCAATGATCACAAGAATGTCAACATCAGTCTTCAGCCCAACTTGTCTTGCATTGGCCAGGGTGAATCCCGGTGGAATAAAGGAGAACTGTTCTACAGGTGAGTTGCTGAATTTCGCTTTAAAACCCACCAAACTGCAGAATTTGAGTCAACTTGACGTTCAGGAGCAATGAAATGCAGACCTGGAAAACAAATTCCATAAACCATGAAAGAGTCTTGGAATTTGCTCTCATAAAGTGCGTTATCGGCTTTTATCGGGTTTAGGTTAAGAAGTAGGCCTTAACGAACTTTAATCTAAAAATGATAAAGTTCCATGCGATTCACTTGTTGTTTTTTTTACAAATTAAAAAAAAAAAATACGAGTCGCAGACACGACATTATTGGGCTTATAAAGATTCGATTATTTTGCAACAACCCCTAAAAGAAACATTGAGGTAATCTGCCATTCTAAATTACAATAATGACGTTTTTAATACTTTTACCTTAAATCGCCCATTAACCACCCTGGCAAAGCTACGGCCCACCGCTAAATACTTTAAGGTCAAAAATGGTGAAATAGCCTAGTTACAGCTCACAGGGAGAGTGGGGGGGGACTATAATTGGGTTATTTCACGATTTATGACCATAAAGCTTTTGAGATCGCATGAACGCCACGTTTTCCACCCACACCCCACCTGGATGTCAGTAATATTCAAATTACAACTTTGTTACGTAGTCTACATCCCACCTGACTTAGTTAATCGAACTAATTTTAACAGGTTATGTGCGTTTAACAGACGATTTGCGGTAAATACAACGTTCAATTGAAAAATTTAACGTTATTTCATACATTAAGACAGAATTCGCCACCACTTGTATTGTTAATACTGTTTTTTTTTTAATAATAGATGAAGTTGTTACGCAACGATTATCTGTACGTCATTAATAATTTCATCAGCAAAACAACTATTGCAACGAAAAGTAAAAAAAAAAAAAACAACAACAGTAGATCTGAAAGCTGGAGGTATTTAAACGGCATCTAATGCTAAGAAAACTACGTAACTAAGATCGTAGTATTGTTTGTTTGTGCGTGTGTGTGTCAGCAGTGGGAATCTCGATAATCTTAATTATTTGGTTGGTTTGTGTGTCTTTCATTAGAATTGTCTGTATAAGTAATGATTCGAATATGTGTACTAACTTAATCTAATGAAAGATTGGGTGACAGCTAACGGGAAATCACAGCATTTTCATGCAAACGGGAAATCACAGCATTT
>JAHWFP010091821.1:75656-86552 GCA_023313725.1 Lithobius niger | reverse complement strand
ATATGTAATGCTATTGTGTACAGTCCCCTAGCTGTGCAGTAAGAAGTAAATTAGGATTGAGCATTGTGCCTTGAGAATAATCGTCCACTTCCATAGCAACCCTTACAAATCATGGATCGACGCCAATGCATGCGTGAGCGAAGCGAATGATATAGCTGGTACTACATACGCACCTTAAAATTGGTTTTGCTTCTACTGGATGCACGGTGAAAGCAAACTGTAATTTCTAGTAGGTTGTCAGCATTCGCGTTTTTGAAACACTGAAGTGCGCGAATTGAGTGAGCAAACGAGCGATTTCCAAGTAAACTGAAAAAAATTTCAGTGCATTTTTTCGCTTGCTCTCGTAATCTTTCATTTAGCGGTAATTTGACCTTCATAGAGGCTTTAGTTCCGGAGGAGTAGGTGTACAAACGTGCAAAGAAACAAGCAGATCGTATGTTTTGAATGATGTAGGTGAAATGCAGGCGTGGTTAGGATTGTGGTGAATGACCTCTGAACAACAGTTGCATTTATTTTGCGTCGAAATAATCAGTACGGTACATTGATTTTGTGATGCTCTTGGGCTCAAAGATGCATGAAGCATGCATCGACGCCAATAGATTGAGCGAAGTGAACGATGTGGTTAGTACTAATTTAACATGTACTGAAACGCATCTGTTGGAAAATGGTAGGCCCACTTGGGTCCTGGGGCCCTATATAGTCTCGAGTTGAGCTTTTCAAATCGCATGCGGTTTTACCAAAAAGCGCGCCAAAATCATGGCTCGCCCATTCTATCGCACGTGATTTTGATAAAACCGCATGCGATTTGAAAACGATCAAGTCGAGACTAAGCCCCCTGGCCATTTCACCAACACCCAGTTCAAAGACGTCATTTAACCGACATCCGTTTCGCAGACAGGGTCATTTCAAAGGCAGCCACTTCATCGACAGATATTTTACCGATACGAACATTTCACAGATAGCCAGTTCACTGACTGACAGACAAACAGGTACACAAATCTCAGTTTTCAGCCAGTAAGATTTTACTCACGTTAAAAGAAACAGAGCATTTGTCTCCTGTAGTGACAAGTAGTAAGGTATACTTGTTGGAACAGTCTTGAATGGTTTATCTCTGATCCATTCCATATAATGGCATCGGGTATTCGCATTTTGTCTTTATTGACTTCTGGCTCACTTGGAAGAAACACTTCTCCCCACATGGTTACTTTAATTAAATTCCTGAGGTATTACCAGGTCAGCAATTGTTTGAATTGTTTGTGTATAGAGCAGCGGCACGTGACGTCATATTGGCTACAAGAGAGATAGCTGCAAGAGGCACTAGATTGAAATGGAGCGTTAAACAACGGCAATTCTAGTGAAGGCAGTGCTTTGAGAGCGGATTTCTTAGGCTTAAAAAACCGTGGTTTTCTCCAATCCTTTATGCTGCGAGGTTGTAATCGGAAAATAAAGATTCCACTTGCTTAAAAATGTCAGCAACTACCAACAAATCGACAATAATCGCGCGTTAATGCCTAAGAAATCCACTCTTTAACAGCATTGTCTTCAGTAAGACGCCCTTTTTTTCGCCCTCCAGTGCCCCTTGCAGCTAACCCAGTTACTGGCTCCACCTTAGAGTTATATACAATAATACTACGTTATGTCACTGCTCTATAGGCTAGAAATTCAGCGGGTCTGACGCGTTTAATTCGTTTTCCGTATAATGCTTTGTTTGAAGACATGTTTGCATTAAATTCCTACGATCCACCCTTCGTAACGGTATGCCAAAATCTAAATATCGTTTCTCTGTGGCGCATCAAATGTGTCTTAGTGGAATGATGCCCGGGAAATGGCTGCCTGAAATTTCCATGTCTGTGCATAGAATGTCTATCGGTGAAAACGGCAGACAGAAATGTGCATGTTTGTTAAACTGCTGTATGTGAACTGGATGTCGGTGAAATGACTCAGACCCCTGATAAGTACGGTCAGGAGTCGCTTGGTACTTGCACTTGACCATCTCTGTTTAAATTCAGTCTTGTCTATATTACATTTGTAACGGTGTAGAAAAACGAGGACTATAGACCAAACAAAAATCATTGGAAGAAATGTCTTAACATATTCCACGTAAATAAAATTTCAAAAAACAAAGAAGGTGCCCATGAAAAATATCAAAGATACTACGACGTTTCGGTATGTTCTGAGTCCCGTTATCGAGGAAGGAAAATTTTAAGCAAAAAGATTTAAGTCATATAGAAATTCCCTATAAAAATCCCGCAGTAATGGCGATAAACAATCAAAAGCAACAGATAAAACTAAACGCTAAAGAACGGACTGTAATCGGTATGAAAACTGACAATAGGGAGCAACGACTTCTTGCGAATCCAGGTTGGAAGTGATGAGTGTCAGCCAGCAGTGGTTATGTATATACAGAGGTTGGACCCTGTAGCAGGCAAAATAGCCAACTTATGAGGAATAGGGACGTATTCTTTTAAATATCTACACTCAGGCATATTATGTTTATGCCTGGGTGAACGTTGAGTGAGATGCTGGGTTTTGAGGTTCATTCGCGCATGATATTGCTTTTTTGTGAAATAAAACATTAGTGTTGTCAATAAACTGGTTTTTTTTTATACTCTTTCGTTATAGACTATTCACAAATCAGCCTTGCTTTGTTGTCTTAGTTCAACCTTGGACTAATAACTCTTTTCGAGATGGACGATTCACGTAGCTCGAGTGTGTTCCGACCTTCTGCAGCTGCGATAGCAGCGCCACCGCAAAATCCGTCAGTGATGTGTCATTTTAGACCACCTCACTCTTGTCACGCGAGTTACGAAAGTAAAACGGGAAAACCGGGGAAAACCTTCGGAAATATTTTGATCTCCCATGACGCAAGGTCGTGCTGCCAGTTCCCTAACAGTATCTGGTATACGGGCTCTGTTTGGCGGTGAAGGTAGGTGACTCGTCCACCTCAGAGAGAGTTGTTAGTCCAAGGTACAACCCTGGGTAGTATAGGGTTGAATGGATGTGTAATTAATACCTATGTGCGGCAGTGAGTTAAGGCGCAAAAAAATTTTCCCCTAAACAAAATTAGTAAACTTTAACTATAGTTTTTGTCCAGCGAGACTTTAAAGCACTTATTCGAATTTTAGTATCTAGGTATCTGGTTTATAAACAAACTGAAAATCGTTTCTCGTTGTAATTACACTGTTAAAACTGCACGACAACGAGCAGTTATGGTTAAACATTGTTTTATGTCCAACGATCGTAAAACATTATCCTGGGCTTTCTGTGTCCATGTTAGGCGGATTCTTGAATATGCAATCCCAATCTGGTCCTTTCGCGTCATAAAGGATATTGCCCATACTGCGTCGATGCAGCCATCGTTCGCTCAATATAATGGCAAACATTACAGTGGCCGGCTCAAGTTTTTAAATGCTGACTCCGCTTTAATTGCGTTAATTAAACACAAGCCTCATCTTTACTCTTAATGTTTTACCCAATTTGTGTGAGTGTGATTATACTAGTTTTTCCACTGTCAGTGGTGACAGTCGGGAGAGAGGTCATTCCTTAAAATTAATAGGTTGTTTGCACATTTTTTTTCAAACCTTGTGGTTAATGTTCGGAATGATCTGCCAACTGATGTCGTCTCGGTTCCTTCTTCGACAGGTTTCAACATAAGAGTGGCAAATGTAATCTTGAAAACATATTTTACCTTTTCGTTTTATTTGTATTCAGTGGGACGGGGGGTGGGGGTGGGGGGTGAGGCTTAATGGCACTCGATAGCTAGGTCGTTAGCGCCAACCTCAGTAACACTGCAGTGACCAGGGATATCACTACGTTACACATTACATTACAGAGATATTAAAAGAATATTCCTCCCAGCGCCATTATTCTCGATCCTCCACATCAAGTATGGCCCCACAGGTCTATTTACTTACCGTTAGTCAATGCCTTGGTAAAAATACGTTTCAAAATGTGGCGTCTATAGGAGATTTTCTTTTGAATAATTCTTAGCTATATTTACTGCGGGACGCACGTATATGATCCTTTGCGCGCTTACAATAACCATCTGTGTATGTGCATGTACTAATTTTCTAATAATTACCATGAGATCAAAAATCTAAAAGACTAATGCGGTAAAAATTATTATTAATTATTCCAATAGATTGCCGAATCAAAAATTATAATACACTAGCCTAGAAAAATTATAAATTGTGATTTTAAAATACGAGAATCATTCCGGTTTGGGGCGACACAATTAATGTGTTCATGCTGGCTCGTATATTAGGCACAATGCCAACTGAGACAGTAGCTGCGTTCTTCGCTGCGAGGAACGCAGCTACTATCTCAGTTGACCTTGGCGATGGTATATGCGCGGATGGCGATCAGCGCGTGGTTGTTATAAGGCAGGCCGGGTTTACCTTTAACCAAACTCCAAATCTAGATCTTATCGTAAAACTGTAAATCCTGCAAAAACTGAAACACAGTTCCGCCAGCAGGATAGAATCATCGCCCAATTGACACGCTATGTCTCACGGAATATGAAAACTGTGACGAGCACTGTCTATAGTGGTAGTGGTCATGGTAGTTCTTGGTTATTTGACTTTGATTCCCCCTCCCCCTTTTTTTTAATGTTTATTTTTAATAATCAGGTTGGGTGTTAATGGTCACGCCCATGACCCTTTCCATACCGTTCTGCGTGCTTACAGCTGCTAAATTGTAACCATGCTTTGGCTACAAACAGTATAAAAGCATAACAGTAGAAAAAAACCGTGGCATTTTGACGGGTGGCATTATTGAAAGGAAGGAGTGACGTTTTGTCGTGATGGCATTCTCACGGTGGTATTTTATCATTATTCCATCGTTCAGCCTACATACGGTTTTGTTATGAAAAGCTGACGATGCTGCTAATTGCAACGACAAATATCGCACAATTTTAAAATATCATGCAACCGCCCAGTAGTATAGTTACTACTGGACTGTCCCGTTTGGATTCCGACTCGTGTGGGTATTTGGAATACATCACTGCACTCACCACACAAATACTGTTCCGCATAGGGAGCAAATTTCCGTTTTCCTGCACGAATTAACACTTTGCCTAAACGAAAGTACGCAGCTGTACAGGAAAGAAACTACTATGTTTGAAAACACATTGTGAATTGCCTTTCTAGTAAACTGAAGTATACGTACGCGATGAAAGCTAGGCTACTTTATATATTTCCGCCTTCCTGTTAATTCAGAGTTAAAGCGAAAAAACAGTTACGAAGAGCAGTTATGGTATACTTTAGTTTGATATGCAATAACTAACGGATATATATTGTTAAAGGCCAGCGCTGTTTGATACATTTTTGTAAACTTTAAATTGTTTATCGTACATGCTGTGCGTTGGAGCAGAGCGAAATTGATCGCATCAAGCCGCGTTTGGCGTTGAAAATGCATGCTAGCGTTTACTGATGTGTGCTTCCGTTGTGTAACAAGCTAAAAGGGGTGGTATAACAGGAGTGGTATAAAGGGCGGCTTGTTGTGCCCGACACCGGAGTGCCTCTCATGATACTAATGAGGCCAAATACAGGGTGATTATAAAAGAAATAAGACAGTTTGAAGCATTTATTAAAAAAAACTACACAACTTATTGATAAACGGTTTTCACCGTCACATTCTGCAACTCGTTAAGTGTCGCAGAATGGCGGTATAGTTTTCGAATGCGCATCACGTGAACGTCACGTCACTGGTTATGCAAGAAGGAACTCATGACTTGGTTAATGGTGATATGTCAAAGATACGGTGGACATTCCTCCCGTTCCAACCAACTTCCTACAAAATCTTAAGTAGCACATTGCTGTAATTGAAGAGGAAATCCTAAACTGTGTTTGGCACGAATTTGATTATCGCATGGATGTAGTAGGTCGTGTAACTAAGGGGGCGAAAGTTAAAAGAGTTTCAGAAAGCGACGGTGAAAACCGTTTATCGATAAGTTGAACAGTTTTCGTTTAATAAACGCTTTAAACTGTCTAGTTCTTTTGTAATCACCTTTACATTAAGTTACACTGAATATAGGTTTTTACTTAATAAATACGTGTGAAAAAAATCATGCTTACTATGATTGGTCTAAGCAAACCCCTTTTGGTAAGAAGTAGCATTAAAATGGCCTTGACCCTAAGAAGGAGTTGTGTTGGTTCAAGCAAAGGCCGACTGAGGTTGAAATTACGTATTTCGCCTCCCGACTCTGAAGAGTTATCGCACTTCAGGGAAGTTGAAGCTTCTTAGGGTTGCTATGGTGAAATAGGAGTCTGGCGATGTTGAATGCCCAGACCTGGAGCCGGGAAGCGAGACACTCTGCTTATCTCTTAGATGGGTGGGAGGGGAGTTTGAGGCTTAATGGCGCGTCGACAGCCTGGTCATTAGCGCCAACCTCAGTTCCAGTGGAGTGTTCCGAATTGCCACTGCGCCACACATTACATAGATGTTAAACAAACCCCAAATCTATATTTTTTCAAAGATCTGTATCTCCTGCAAAAAAATAAAAAACCCCGGATGGCTTTGTGACAACGGGTGGAATACGAAACGACAGCTAAAACAGGGACACTCTCGTGATAATTATTGGCTAGGGTGCAAAACCAAACAAAATTCAATGTTAACCTGTGATCAGATCCCCCCCCCCCCCCCCCACCTTTACTCGTTTTTTTTTTATTTTTTATTATTTCCTTACAAAACGGAAAACCAAATGGACTCGAATAACAATAAATAAATAAATACATACACAAACCTATTTCCTTCCCTTTTTGTACGTAAACGTGAGACTACCTAAGTAGGGAATTCAACCCACTAAGGAAATGTGGATATAACCTGATTTTACTCCACCCATTCAGTACTTCGCGTACTGTAGTGTAGGCGTTACACAGCATTGTTATGGAAGTGTAGGCTGATTTTTTTAAATTAAGTGAAAACGTCTCACCAGATACAGGACTCAAGAATGAGAAGGTCCTTTAGAGCTATTTCGATGAATAAATAAATTTTTAATAAATTTTAGGACGAAAGTTATGTGCCTGTTGATTAACTACATGCCCTCATCACAACGATTTTCAAAAAACGTTCTCGATAAAATCCCGCACACTACAGTCCTTCCAGTGTTACATCAATGGTCGATAAATTACTTGATTCAATCCTTAGTAAGCGTATTGTAAAATTTCAAAACTGTCAGATCTTACTCCAGAAAACCCAACCTGGATTTTGATCTTCATTCTCTACTGTTACCAATCTTTTAACTTTCTATGCCAACATTTGGGATCTCTTAAATCTTCTGTACTCAATGATGTTTTTCACATGGGCGTGGTTAATTTGACCAGGTTCCCCGTGATTAACTGCCCCATAAGTGATTGCTCACCAGCAGGCTGACCAACCGTTCAGACTGGTTCAGGCCCGTCAGATCGAAAACCCAACAGATAGAATGTATCGCACGGCACGTCAGATAGAACACTTTAAACCTGACGGGAAAATTTATTTCTATCTAATGGGACTTTTTTTCGATACAAAGGGGTTTTTTCTTTTTGCTAAAGGAGCGTATAAGTATTAGGTCAGCAAGAAAGTTGGGAGGGGGTTCGCCTCTTGGCCACGACTGCTGACGAGGGGGGTTAGCAGTTGGAGATGTAAAATGGTGGCACCATTTTCAGAACGAAACCTGTTAGTCGACCCATTTTTATAACTCGTACCTATTAAATACATTCAGTTTTTATGAACTTTTTTTCCCTGCGAAAATGTGTAATTCGATGATATTTCTTGCCGCCAACTTGGTCCTTGCCGAGTGACAGTCAGATGTGCTGTAACAAAGCTGGGTTGTCCCTATCCAGGTGTCAAAAAGATTTGCGCAAAAGGCTGTTAAGAAGCAGGTCTGTTCGGCAATACCCTTTTCTTTCTTTTCTTATGGAAAATGTAGGTGATCGCCAGGAGCTCGTAGATCATCAAAAAATACGAGTTTACCTGACGGGAAGTACTCATTTTCTGTCTGAGTATTTCTATCCCATGGGATGTTCGATCATTTCGATCTGACGGGTTTTCGGTCTGACGGGAAGACACCCACAAACTGTCGTAATTCCAGTATACCCACCACGTGACTAGCGGTATCTTTGAAGGATCAGTTTTTGGTCCCCTCCTATTTCATGGATGATTTTGGAGCAAACGTTGAGTCTATTCTAAAAATTCGCAGACGATACCAAGATCGACCCAGGCTTTACTGCACCCAACACTCGCGTATACTGTATCAATCTAATGTGGACAAACTACATGTTTGGAGTCATACATGGGAATTGAATATCCACCCAGAGGAATCCTTGACAAGGTATTTCGGTTGTAATAAACCCCATTTTACGTATTAAGCCCTGGCCTTTGTTCGTTCCTCACTAGCATCGATGCTAGCGATCGATGGTGTCCTTCCTTGAAGAAAGATTTAATAATATTGGAACGAATTCAGAAAAGGTTTACTGAAGTTGCATAAGGCCTTTCTTTCTCAGTGACGGTTAAAAAGGGAAGGAATTATTTCGTTGTATGGAATATTAAAAACAAAACTGCGTGGACCAAATCTTAAAATAAATTGTATCTACAGCCTTATCATGCGTCAACTCAATGGAACTGGAATGATGATGTCACAAGCACGAATGGGTCATGCATTTTTTTCACGTTTAATTCCAAATTGGAATGTTCTTCTTGAGTCTGTAGTTGCGGCTTCATCCACGAAATAAAAGCCATTTTGATTCCCATTGAACATATATCCGCTAGCCTTCCTACTACATTCTAGCACGAATTAGTTTTTAACTGTTAGAAATGAAGTAGCTAAACGGTTAACTTGGTTTAACCTCCTCTAGCTAGTTGACACGCATATATTATTGATTTTCAAAACTTATTACTTCTTGATGTTCACTCACGTACTAGTTAATGTTGCGTAAGATTGCCTATTATTTTATAATGTTAAACACAGGATTGATATATTGTACAAAAATTATTACGTACGCTACACTCTTCACATTTTTTTTGTTTTTACATTAAAATAAGAAATTAAGGGTGATACTTGGATGGCGGAAAACCGGGTCACTATTAAATGCGGAATACAATTTAACACGCATTTATTTTTGTGTTTTGTATTTACATGTTTATTTTTTCTTACTTTGCTGTAATTAAACATGTTACGTATACTTCTGGATTCAGTCGCTTTCGTTTCTGTTGGCATTTGGTTTCGCTTTGCACATTGTATTCATTTTTTTTTTTTTTTTTCTTTTGTTTATTTATTTTATGACTTGTGCATTCTGTTTGTTATTTAAGTAGAAACTGAAAATGTCCTGTAATGCCCTGTTAGGGCGATTAGACGTAATAAATTAATAAAGTCCCGTGCGACAGACCTAACCGACCAAGATACTTGAAATTCTTCGTCTATAAAAAAATAATGGGATTTTTGACCAATTCGAACAATTTGAACAATTTGAACAATTTGGACAATTTGAACAATTTTTGAACAATTAACGAGTTGGTTGCCGGCAACAGCTCACAAGACGGTCAAAAAACGGAGTCCAAACGCGCAAGACAAGGGGGGGGGGTCCCTGGAACCTCTCGCATATCGGGTAAGCACAGCCCAGTGGTTAGAGTCGTTGTCTCCAAACCAACCGACTACCAGATCGAATTCTAGGCTGGCTTGGCTAAGTCCCATGGGATGATGATGATGATGGCTCTCCCTTTTGTAACAGGATACGGCCGAAGCCACCTATAACACAAAAACGCCAAAATCCTGCCCCCCCCCCCCCCACCCCAACCACTTTCCCTGCGGCTCAACCAACCCAACAGCAGCCTCAGGACTGTTTAAAAAAATTCACTAGAAGTCACTGTGACCGTTAAAGCGTTAAGAAAATTCCGTTGATCATGTTGACACATGTTAGTGTGTTGCCCGCCAAGATAAAACGATAACATCAAGATAATATATATACTATATATGAGCATGGCGACCACTAGACACGTTGTGTCTTTACTGCAAAGGCAGTTTGGCTATTTTCAGGCATGTGAGGTTAAATAACAATGCGACAGAAAAGGCTGAAACTTGTTTAATCGTGAGACTTTGGTCGCCTGACAACATAAATCTCACTATTAAGGACACAGCTTACCGTTTTCTTGTTGAAAAAACGACGTTGATGCTTGCCTAATTACTTACTAAGTACATACTTACTAACGCTTGTTTTTGTATCACGAAAATAAATTCTTCCATGCGGTGAATGAAGCTGGTTCTTAGCTCATTTTACAGGTATTGCTCTGTAGATGTGCCCTTTTCATATGGACGTTTCTAATTGGTCATGTGGTTCGGGGTTAGGGAGCTCCAAACGACCAAATTGATTGTTTTACATTGTATTAAACATTGTTATTTGAAATAAGTTTATTGCCGTCCTCAAACTCAAGCGAAAGCCAAAAAAAAAAAAAACGGACCAGAAACCTAGATTGGTATTTCCATCTCGTAATTGCTAAGAAAGAAAAATGGATTTCATCAATATGTACCAAAATTATCTGATATCTACCCCAAAACAAAACTAGTTAGGATTCCCGCCAAGCTTTTCGGCCGTGTGAAGTCGTGATATCAAACGCCAAGCTCTTTCGCCAAGTTAATCCCACAGACTAATACTTCAAACGTTATATGAAATAACTGAAAATTGTGCAGTAAGCAATTTTCATATATTTCATTTAACCTTCGAACTATTACTCGGTTGGATTAGCTTGGCGAAGAGCCTGGCGTTTGATATCACGACTTCACACGGCCGAAAAGCTTGGCGGGAATCCTTACCAAGTTTTGTTTTGGGGTAGATTTATATTTACTTATACATCTCCCTTTTCATTGGCATCTTACGCCGCTATAATGCCGCTATAATCTTACGCCGCTATAATGCCGCTATA
>JAHWFP010091821.1:56475-75646 GCA_023313725.1 Lithobius niger | reverse complement strand
GCCGCTATAATGCCGCTATAATCTTACGCCGCTATAATGCCGCTATAATCTTACGCCGCTATAATCTTATGCCGCTATAATGCCGCAAAAAGTAGCAAATATTGATGTAAATAATCGTCCAAATAATCATTTTCTCAAAGCTACGTTATTTGATCGCCAATCTAGTTATTTGCCATTCTGCCGGTGAGAGAGAGCTAGTTTCGCTTTCGGTTTCTGCTATTATTACAAAAAAATCAAAATAAAACTATGTATTACCTGCGGAGACAAAGAGACACTTGGACAGCTAACCAATTTTCGCCTGAATGACTTTGTAAAAAGAGAACTCCACAAAACAGATATTTTAATGTTGATGAATTGTAGATTAACGGGCCACTATCGCTACTATGGCGTTGCAGTCGCTTGTCAAATTCACTACGCATGCTTTGTCGCCTCTCTGTCCTGCAGGACGCACATAACTTTATTTACACAGAACTGCCGGATCCCAAGAAATGATGATTTTCAATTTTGCGTATTTTTTTCAGATTACGTGCCTCGTTCGCGCTATCGCGCTCGCGGCGGCTAATTACATAACAGCAGAAACCCGGACGGGCACTACTTGTCCGGGCAACGGTAACCTGGCCGGCCAAAGACGTGATCCGGAATGACGCCTTAGATCCTAAAGACGCCTCGGATCTAGACGGTCGTGGTAAAAAAGTTACAGGACGGCAAATCTCGTGCTTCCCTACTATAAATCGATGCGTTGCAGAGACGTGGAATTAAAATGGCGACGATGTTTGAATCAAAATCACGACTCAGCTTTGAAAATATTATTATTTAGAGGAACTACATCGATAAGCGATATTGCAGTTTCTTCTGTGTCTAATGGGTGAACCAAGGGAACATGTAAATTATAAATGAACGAAATCTCTCTTTAACAATTCTGCCAGGCGCACAAAGTTCAGTAGAACCCTGTTTATATTTCGAAATCAAAGTAGGCATCTTCCCCAGCAATAATGCTTAAACCTCTGATCAGCTGCAGTTTATAAACAAATACCCGTCAACTACATTTTGGTATGGGCAGCCATTTTAGCCTTTGATTACGTGTTCTGCCACATACATTTTACCACTCACATAAAAACATGTTATAAAACATATTTCCCCGAAATATTACTATAAAATTAGGGTTTTTATTGCCGTTTGCCGTCAAAATCCTTTCACTTGATTTCAGAAAGGGAATGTTTGACACGCCTTTCCAATGCAGCAAAGCTATGTAATGCACGACGAAACACTAATTTATAAATTAAGAATAAATCAGAAGGCAAAGAGTTATTAAAGCAAACAGTTTGCTTTAAATACTGGCCTTGTGAGGATAGAATGTACACTAGTCTGAGAAAGAAAGAAAAGACAACTGCCCCGACTGGGACTCGAACCCAGGACTTCCTACTCGTTAGTTAAGTTGGTGTGCGGGGTCAAGAAGATAAGGTTGGTGTGCGGGGTCAAGAAGATAGGGGTTTTTTTTTTATTATTCCTTTGGCATCTATTACAAGTAGTTTATTTATTTCATGAATTATTCCTAATACCACTGGGATATTGGGATAGCTTCGTATCATGAAATGTATCGCACCTGAATTATGAATTTCATTAGCAAAAGTGTAGGACACAAGAAGCAATTTAAATACATACCGTTTGCAAACAACAGATAAACGAGATAAAAATGTATTAATACCACGGCCCACTTGAAACGGTAGCCATGGCGACCACTGCCGCTTCAAGTTGGTCGTGCCAGTATAGTCACAATTACTTCCCCGCTGACAGCAGCAAAATGAAAAAGGGCCGCTCCCACCTAACGAATTTCTACGATATTGAGTTTCAACATTTTTCTTAAAACGGGGAAACAACCATTCATCCATTACAGGGTAACTTTTATAGTAATATTTAATTCCCTATAGGTGCGTACGCCCATTTTTCATTTTGCTGCTGGCATCAAGGAAGTTTTGTATAAATAATGGATAACACTTTTTTTTTACATCTTTTCTTGTTAAGGGTTTACCGAATTGGGACTTGTGAATTGTTTCTATTTAAGCTCATGACGATGCAATACGTGTAAAATATACAATCCATTCATAATCACTGCTCGTGATAATTCACGGTTTTGATAATACATATTCGAGGAGAATTGCAATTTGTGCACCTGGATTCATTTATTATGTTTACGTATATCCTCGTGTTGTTTCTATTACAGCCTTCCCGTCTTTACCTAGCCAAGTAGCGAAAACAAACATAAAAAAAATACACTTTTCGTCGAACCCCGATCAACTCTCGTCTGCAAAGTTGCTAGTATTTTCAGTTGTTTTTTAATATTCGCCGAATTCAAGGTGTCACTTCCACTAATGATGTTCTAGTAATACTAATTCTAACAATTTTCAATATTCCTATTTTTAATCTTGTTTAAACATTTTTTCTTCTTGTTTTTATTTACAGATGCAGTTCTGGCAGAACCGCTCTCTCTCGCAAGTGGACATGTTTATTGACCAATCGGAGCCCACGGAGAACTGTGGCCAAATTCAGTTCAGCCTAGAATATGACTTCCAGGCTTCAACGCTTATACTCAAGATAATGCAGGTAGGCTAAGTGAAAGCAGATTGAGTCATAATGTGTCCTAAAAAGAAATCCGTTGTAAATTACAATGTTACTATAGTGCTCACCCAGCAGCCTGACCCTGTAGGAATTGAGTGTGTCGCTGGGGAAGATGGTCTTAATCAATGAGCGCAGCCTGCAAAAGCAAAGGAAAAGTAAAATGACAATGCTGATGTTGATTATTATTACTTGCATTTCGCGTAAAAAAGACCAAATGTTTAAAAAAAAAGTGTAAAAAGATTTATAACAAAACCGTATTTCGCCTTCTGCGGCCCCTGGTACAGTAATGTGTTTGCCCCCCTCCCCTCCTCCCTTTCCACAACCGAGGTACGATGTTTTAATACAATAATACAGTGTCATATAAAAAACCAAAACTGGTAAAAGGGACCGCCAAGTTCCCCCACCAACACATATCAACACACCAAAGAATTCGCCATTCTGGCCTTGCTTAACTCTGTTGCTCGAACCCTCACAAGTACGTCAAAAAAGAGCCGCAAGCTGAATCATTGTAAACCCTTCCATAACCAAAGAAAATTATACCGGAAGATGGAATGGTAAAGGAGACAGGAGTTTACCTCGCACTGTAAAACTGTTAAAGTTCTCTAATTTCCAGCTGGCATCCGGTTTGTTGGCAACAACATTGGTTTGGAGCAAAAGTCACAAGCTGTGGAGAACAGGCCAGTTTTCCTTGGTAACAGAAGGATCGTTACAAATCTTCGTATTACGTGTGTGTAGTTCTTTCATGTTCGTCAGTAAAATTTCTATTTTCGGCTCGTGAGGCAGTTAGTTTTTGATTTATTACCAAAGCTGATATCGTATACCGGAAAAATTCAAGTCCTTAATTGGTTGAAAATATGTTTACGGTGAGCTCTTTCATTGCTGAATTGAAATGTGACGTGTCCTTTCTGCGGTGATACTTCCGTTTGCTTCTGGGCTTTAATTTCATATCGCGTGAGGGAAATTTGCCGTTTGTGGTAGAGGCACACCGTCCATTTTTACTGAAAACACTACTTGTCCTAATAAGCTATATGTGCAAAATAACACACACACACACACACACGGGGCTGTACCGTGGTTAATCTTTGTGTGTTGGGAGGCTGTCATCACAAATTTGCCAACTAAAAAAATAATTTGCACAACTTGAAACTGTCACGAAGATGAAATTTTGGAGCACGAATTCGTTAAAAAGCGATAGTGGCAACCTGGGGCGGGAGCCGGACTTAGTAAGGGAGTATTTTATGTACAGAATCTAACTTGTTGAAAGTCACACTGAAAAAAGACGTTGTGGTGACACCCTCTTCAAACATGCCTTTTTATTCTTTAAATACAGTATACGTAGATTTCTGAGCATTTTGGAGTTTGATTTATGTTCCTAACTCAATTAGAAGGGTGGATATGATTTTTTTTTAGTGGGGCACTGTAAAGTGCTCACAATTTACTAAGATTTTGGCCGTCGTGGAGGAATGCTTTTTAGGCAAACTGCCGTCCTTAAAGGCCCCTTTTCACCTTTTCAACTCACAGCACCGTAGAACCTTCGAGCAATAAAAAGAAAATAGCGGTGAATTAAAAATGAAACAACATTATTCACAGCAGCGCTGCAATATTTATAATTAAAACGAGATCACGTGACCCACATCAGCCTGTTGTATGACGGAGAATCTGGAACGTGGATGCTGTGTTTAGAATATGGGCAACGCTATCGAAATGGTAAACAGGCGCCTTTAAAGCGTTAATCAATTACCAAACAAGGGCAGAATGACAACGATAAACATTGGTTGAATTTAGAACAATAACTTATGCTTAAATTGCAGAATGTTTAGGAAATACTGATCTAGACACACGCTAGTGTGTCGCGCCAAGTTAGGCAACAAGCATCACAACAAACATCACATCAATTCGATAGTCGAGGTTGTAAACCATTGTAGCGCGACGCCATAGCGTCAGTGTCTTATATCTTGAAGCATAGTTCGGCACATTTCAGGTACTTGTGGAAAAATAATAATGCGGTACAAAAGATTAAATTGTGTTGAAATCGAAAGCAATGACCCACCTGACAAAAACTAACTCGTGTAGGAATACCAGCTAAACTGCTTTCAATGCAAAATCTGACCCTCAATAACGTTGTAAACGTGTTAATATAGCTAGCTAATTCGTTCATCTCCATGTTAAATCCCATAGGGTGATAATTCATCGATACCGAGATAACGGGAAGGCTTCCGGGTATGAACTTGGAGGAATGGGTGTAGTACAATACGAACTGCGTACCCTTTATGTATGGAGCCTGGAGGCGTAAAGGGGATGGCGTGGGAGGGCGCGTAAGTACGAAAATAGTGTTATAACCATTGTTAGTATTGTCGGCATCGTCTGTAATTGATCAACCAAAGTTCGTAAAATGACAAGGTGTATGCTGACGTGCGTGCCTAGACACACACTAGTGTAGCACGATAAATCTAAACAACGTTGCCAAAGAAATTGTATTCACGTCCAATTCAGGAAAAATAAACCAACTGTAAAAACAAAGCAAAATAAACAAAGCCAAAAACTGGTAAAAAGGCCACCAAGTTGAGAGTGGTTTAGCCCTTCAAAAGAGTGATAGCAACAAACCAAAACTAACTAAATAAAACAAACCGCGGCAAAATTAAAACCAAACCAATAACCTATAACGAGATAACTTAGTTGAGAATGGGTCAGCCTATAGGCAATAGGTAGTAGCAAATTGTTGAAACCAATTTCTTGTTGACGTGGCACTTTATAGTACAAATCTGCACGGTAGTGTAGTTGAGTCAATACACAATTTAAAAAAAAATGAGCGATATCATATCAAAAACCAAAACTGGTAAAAGAGGCCGCCAAGTTCCGAATGGTTCGGCCCTTCAAATTTTGCATTTCTTTGCTGCGTCCGGTAGCAGTTGCTACCCTGGGTACCCCTGCTACTCCTGTAGCTACGCCTCTGGCAACATATAGCACACTTTTGAAAACACGTAATGTATGTTCACATATCGTTGAAATATCATTTAAATGTCAGTTGTGCACAAAACTAAAAAAAAAAGTAACTTAGACATACGCGCGTAATACAGGTAAGACCTAAGAGACTAAGAGACCATTTAAATGTGAAAAATGTGACAAAGCATTGCACAGAACAAATAACTGAAAGAACATGAACGTCTGTCTGCATACTGGTGAGAGGAGATATAAATATGAATTATGTGACAAAGCATTAGCACAAAGAGCTTACTTGAAAAATCATGTGTACGACGTCTGAAATAAGATACTTGAGACAACATGAGCGAAGCTTTCATACGTATAATACACGAGAGGAAAAATTGTTTGGGTGAATTATTTGGGTGAGTTTGGGTGAAGTGCTTCTGTTATCCAGGCAGGTTTACTGACTTCTCGTCTGACAGGAAGTTTGCTGTACCTAAAAGCCAATCAACAACCAGCAAGTTTCAAACTTCGTAGTTCAAATTTCTAATTTCGCGTTTAGAACTGGTGGCGCCCCCCTCCCCCCCCCCCCCATACGCCATCTGTGAACTGAAATATCTACCCGTAACTTGTTAGCATACAAGGGTTCGAAGACCTAAAGTCACCAAAAACATCTATCCACTCGGGGATAGATGAGAGTCCACAAAAAAAACTTAAGTTCAAGAATTCACTCGTGTATATGTGACGGGCTTTATAGTTATTAATAAATTCCATTAAAACAGAAGTGGTCGGTGAAGGGCAATGTACTAATGTCACTAATACACAATGGATGATGGAGCCTAGCTTGTCTAATCGATGTGAGTGCGGTTTTAAGTATGCTTTTAAGTATGCTACTAAATATTGTACGCACGACGATGTTTCAGTTTCAAAAAGTCCACAGTCAAAATATTATATCTTTAAACCTATTACGCGCCAGGGGTATTTCAAAACCTTACCAAACAAATGTAATATCGTAATTTTCTTTTCTGCATAAGAGTCAGTCAGAAATAATGTACGTACAGTAATCTAATAGCGAAAATAGTACGCGATTAATAACGCAGTCGAGTAATTTCAACTTGTGCTTCGTTCTATAGCTACGTGGCTCGTTCGAAGTGGCAAACCAGCCCTTCACCAAATCACTGTTATTGATATTCCCAGTCTTCCACCGGCGGAAAATGACTCACTGAACCCATTATTAACGTCTGTGGACAAATGGCGGCATGTCAGTGACTTGGTGAGTGACCATTTCGAGTCACATCACTGGAATGAAACTTGAGTTTATAAATAATAATAATATAATCATAATAATACAATTTATCACTAATAAGGGGATAGTTGTCGGAAGGAGTCGCTAATACCATTCCACTTGAGGAAAACGTAGAGTAAGTCGTTCCAAGTACATTGTTGGAGGAGGAAGATTGTGAACCGATCCTGAGGAAAGGAAGAAAGTCCTCTGTCACGGGCTCCCGCCGGAACCTGGACTCGGTGTACACCCATCACGGTCACAGAATGCAGGGCATAGAAAAAATTTTTTCCTGCCGTCAAGCCTATAGAATCCTAGGTAGCAAGTTTCCAGGAATGGCCCCTCCCTGATGTCTTGCAAGAGTGGTGTCGGGTTAAAGAAGGGCACCTCCACCTTAATCAAACTTCGCAATATTTTATAAGTAAGAATGAGAGCAAAACGCAATCGATCGCAATTCAAGCAGCTCCAGTCCCGCTCGAGTGAGTCGTTCCATGAGGTCCATTGCACGAAAGCCTCGCAGACCCTTGGTAAATCTTCTCTTGCACCGATTCAATTAGGTCAATATCCTTAACAAGATACGGGGGACCAAACTAGTGTCGAATATTCGAGGATCGGACGGCAGAGACCCTGAAAGGCCAAATCTTTGTATTTATGTTCCCCAGACGTAAAACATCTGTTAGCAACAGCCAAGCGTCTGAATGCCAATGAACTAATCTTTCTGTATTGAAGAGATGAC
Source organism: Lithobius niger (assembly GCA_023313725.1). Lineage (NCBI taxonomy): Eukaryota > Metazoa > Arthropoda > Chilopoda > Lithobiomorpha > Lithobiidae > Lithobius > Lithobius niger. The sequence continues at coordinate 68,090 of JAHWFP010091821.1, read as the reverse complement.
TTACGGTCCTGAGAGAACCAAATAGCCTGGTCCTTAATGTCCTTCACCAAAAAGGGAGGTCCTCTCCCTCCATCACGTAACGGTAGTCGATAAAGGTAGAGCTCACTATAGTGCATGAATTTCGAAGTTGCCTTTTGTCTTATTTAGCCTTATATTATTTTATTAATGTAAGTCGACGGACTTCATAACCGTAACCCTAAAATCATACCCGAAACACTAATAATACCCGAAACTAACCCCCGAAATTCCTTGCAGTGCAGTTGATTCAAAAATACGTCGAAAAACCTTGCAAAAAAGCATGATTCAAATTTGGTTTCATTCAAGGTTTGCCTTTGATCTCTTTGGTGAGTTAACTTTTATTTTCCGAATAAACTCGCCTTTTGTTTGTAAAGCTGAAAAAAAAGAATAGAGCAGTGACATTTGCCGCCATATCGGCACCAGTGTGGGTTTTGGAGGGCATAACTACAAGGTGCACTACATAAAAATGGAGGGAAAAACAACGGAAGAGCGGATTTCTTAGGCTTAAAATAACGTTGTTTTCTCCAACAACAAAAATCGCGCGTTTTAGGTCTAAGAAATCACTCTTCTCAGCATCGGCTTCAGTATGACGCCCTTCTGTTTCTCTGACCAGTGCCCCTTGCAGCTAACCCATTAAGGCTCCAGCATAGAGTTATACACAATAATACTACGTCGTGTCACTGCTCTATATCGACCTATTGTTACCACGCACAATCGACATGTTAATCGTTATTTTTGTCCCACAACCAAATCCGTCTCTTTTTCCTTTGCTTCACTCTGTGGCGTTGTATGGTCTCCTTGAAGAGGGGAAAATAAACAGCCACTTTAACTGCAGCACCGTGGAAAGGAAAAAAGGCTTCAACAACAGCCCGACTAATTGCCAATATTAGATTAGTCAGCTGTCGAGGCAAGAGAAGGTTATCTTTTGCTTGCTTGCCACGAGCTGTTCACGGTGACGTCATCTTTAATAACACTCTTCTCCTTCTTTTTTTTTTCTTTGGCATGTTGTTTGTTATGAGAGACGATCAATAAGTTTTAAGCCATAAAAAATATATTGTGATCAAAGCACTATGTAATGAATCTCGTCCTTAACAGCAAGAATTTATAGTTTTTATAGGGTTAACAGTTATGTTTGCGGCACTTTCTGTGGTAGATTTAAGGACAGTTACTCAAAGGCCACGGATACTCAAAGGAGGATGGGAATGTCAGTGAGAAGCTCTTCACTATCATTTTATTTCTAACAGGGGAGTGGTTGAAGAGAATAACCTCCAACCAAGTCCCTCGGCTAGTTGTAAATACGGGCAGTAAGACATCTGCGTCATCATGAACGATATTCATAACTCTCCACAGTGCCTTCCCCTCCCTCCAACCCAATCAGAGAATGCCAAATGGTAATATACATTTTTTATTTTATTTTATCACCCAACCCCCTTTCCGGCTCTCCCGTGTTATTCCAGGATTTGTTAAGTTCCCTTTCTTCCCTTTTCCTTTACATATGTATGTCGGATCTGGATGCGTTTGGCTGGAGGAGACGTCTGGAAAAGTTGACGGGTGAGGAGGAAGAGGATTCGAAAAAAAAATGTGAGAGAATCCTGGTATCTTTTGTGGGCGATACGCATGTAGGAGATAGGTCCTTGATTAACCTTTTCACCGCTACATTATTTTTATATCTCCACAAAAGTAGGGGTAACCTGGATGGGAATCGAACTAGCAACTTGAAGGAGCTCTTGAACGTGAGGCACACGCCTATACCAACTCGGTCACGGCCGTCAGAGTCGGCTTGTTAAGGGAACCTAGTATTGTTCTCCGTTGTTGCCCATCTCGCGCGTAGTAAGGACTCTGTTTTTAATACTTCAACCTGTGCTCGTGTTTGGCCCGAGTTATATCGGGCATATCAGTGAAAAGGTTAACAGGAGATATTTCTATACAAGACAACCTCTTGCCTGCACCAAGGATTTCTTTCCCGGATTTTTCTGCAGAGGTTGTGTCCAGAGTTGATGCTGGTAACTTTTTTTTTCACTTGGTGAGCCGAAATATTCCAGACCCGTGACCCGGTGACCCAATTTGACCTGGCAACCCGGTGTGACCAGAAATTGACCCTGTGATCCGGTATAACCGAAATTTGCCTCAATGAGTTGACAGTGAATAATTAACCACTAACACACGTTTTACGGAAAAAGGTGACACTACAATACGACTTGACACGCATTGACACTCCAGAGTCGTTGTGTATTCCAGGATTGCAGTGGTTATGGGTGAAATAGGGAGAAGACAGTCCGTTTTTGAGTTTCGACCTGTGCTGAGCCCTCCAGAAAAATTGAACCAAAGTAGAATTCTTGTTAAAGTGTGTAAAATGCTGTGTGCAACTGTGGATACCCATTCTAACTGCATTTGAAGATACAGTAGGCATACTCAAAATTGTCTGCATGCAGCTTGACATCCGTAGTTCGCAAACATCATTTTTACGTAGCAATCTAACGAAGAGCCTTTTAACAAACGGTAAATTACTCTGAAGACGTAATTCTAATGCTTCCACGTCCAAATCGTTTAGAGGTCAGGGCAGAGCTTTCAGCTTGATTGACCGTCTAGCCCAGTAGCACGCAAAGGTCAGCTAGCTGAATGCCCACCCACTGCGTGAATAACAATATTTGTGTCTGTGCCCTTTTTCGCACAGCTGCTTTTAAGTTTTATGACGTCAGTGAATGTTAGGTGCCGTGGCAACCTACGCGGGCATAGGCCTACATTATCCATGCAATAATAATTATTATTCGTGCAGAAACGTCATTAGTTCATATGGAAAGGTCAAAAGCCAAACTCATCTACTCGCTGACGTCATGAGCGTGGGTTTCCCAGAAGACTGTTTGCGAATCAGAAGCGAATTGTAAATACAATATAATACTGGTTTAGCCACAATAGTGACTGGGAAGACAGAAGGGTAGGTGACACCTATACTGGTCCCGGGTTAATTGTAGTCAGTGGAAGACCGTACGCTTAAGAAATGTCTGCAGAATGCAGGCCCTGAGTAAGGTCTTGAAGTGCTGGGGCAGCAAGTCTTAGGGAATTCAAGGCCGTTGTGGTCCAAAACGCGAAGAAACTGTTTCGACACACTGTATGCGAGCTTGGACTAACTACTCTCTTCGAGATGGACGAGTGACCACCACAGCCGCCATACACAGCCCGTGCACCTGAGTATACTATTAGGAGACTGGTAGCGCGACCTTGTGTCATGGGAGATTGAAACTATTTCCGAAAGTTTTCCCCAATTTTCCCGTTTAACTGTTGTCACTTGCGTTACATGAGGGAGGTGGTTCGAGGTGACACGCCACCAATGGATTTCAAGGTGGCGCTGTGATCGTAGCTGCTGAAGGTTGGAACACTACCTAGCTTACAAGCAGCCGTACGTGACTCGTCCATCTCGAGGAGACAATAGTTTGTCCAAGGTACGAGCCTGCTGGACCACCAGCTCAAGGGAATGCCCACGGGTATAGCCCTGTACGACGCAAGTTCAAAACAGGATAAGTCAACAGATAAGTCGCCCGTGGACAATCCTGTAGGTGAGAAGGAGGTCTGCTTGTAGACGTCATAACTCCAGCGACGCCAAGCCCGTGCACGCTAAGCGAACGTCGTAGGGAAGGTTTTTGAAGCCTGCTAACTAACCTTTTGGTGAAACTGCGCTGCACGTGTTCTACTTTACCAATGCCGTCGAAGAGTTATAAATAGCCCGTACTTGTAAACAGCCGGAGCGTGTACTTGAATTATCCCGTGTTTATCCTGCTTGCATGCCCTCATCTTCTGTGCACCGTTCTTAGCACGAATTTAGATTTCTGTACACGTGTACCCGTCTAATCCCACTCTGTGTTTGCTTTGCTAATACAAGACCCAAGTGCCCTTTAGCAAATGAACGTTGATCTGAGCAGTAAGCGTATGAAACCTAAAGTATGGAATAATAGCAATAATCCCTTCCGCTCTTTGACATCAAGACTTGACACACTCGTCCCCTTCCTCCTCTCCGCGCAGACCAGTAGTCCACGCATCTCAAGAATTGCACAGAAGCACAACTGGTCTTGAGGAAGCCGATAGAATACTTTATTACACGTGGCGTAGGAATTTCTGCACGAGTGGCCGATCATGCTTTAAATGTATGTTAAATCTGTAGTTGCGGCCTGAAAACTGGTCCAAGTTTGGGCTTTTGGTACGAAAATATTGACTTTTCCCATCGCCACGTAAAACATGTCCACTGATCACTTCACTGCTCACCGCCAGATGACATTGGACTACAAATAAATGCACGTAGAGATTTCGCCCGGTTTTCAAAACCAACTCTTGGTTCATATCTTAACCCTAAAAAAAATCTTAAATCAATGCCATAGCTTGACTTGCCCAGCCCTTTCGCAAGTATTAAAAATATAGAGAGCGAGTTAACAATCCTTTGCACCTCAGCAAAACTTTAAAAGAGTTTAGATTACACTCTTGACATCCGACAAAGTCCAGGCCTTCAAATGAAAGTAGGCTTCATCTGGAAATGGGCATCAAATGCATAACGTTTATCCATTGATCCGATTGACATGCTCTTTTCGCATATTTTGTGCACTCTTTGAGTCACGAATTACACCAAATGTGTAGGCCCATTTTGGAGATTTGACGTTCTCCCAGCCGAAGCCATGGCACCGGAAGGCGAGAATTTGCTAGGTAATTTCGATCGGAAATAATAAGATCTTTTACATGCCACAATCGACATGAGTACGGAAAATCAGAGGGCTCTTCTTTTCCCGAAAATGCCAGGGTGGCTGATGCCAGGCTCAAATCCGGGACCTTTGGCATATGAGACTGTCATGCTAACCATCACGCCACCTTGCCCCATACAATTTTGACTGCTAGTACGCAGTTCGTGTGGAAGCTGAGCTTGTACACAGTGATAAGTGCTGTCAGTCCACATTGTCTTCAGAGTGTATGTCTATTTCTCACAGGAACAGAAATGAAAATTTTATCGGAGGTTGAGGAGGGAAGAAGAGGAAGGCGTACCCATTTTCAGCTTTTCAAGTCCCGCGCCACCATCCTAAATACAAAACTTGGTCCAACATAAAAGATTATAATTTCAGTTTTGCCGGAGTTGAAGGCGTACAACTAGACTATAGGCCACTTAACAGGAAAACGCGGTGCAAGAAGCATTTTGCATAACAATTTGGCATCGGGTGTTATTAAGGTATTTCGAACATGCTGAATTTGAAAATGCCTGTTGCCAGCTCGAAATATGGACCGGAAGTATTTTAAAAATTTCCAGTTTTCGTGGAATATACTATTAGAAATTTGTGTAGTTGATGCTTTTAAGGTGTTTTTACCCCGGTGAGTGCGAAATAAATGTTGCCAACTCGAAATATGGACCGGAAGTCCGTAATTTAAGATGGCGGCCTATTTTAAAAGCTTCCAGCTTTCGCGGAATATACTGCTAGAAATTTGTGCAGTTGATTCTTTAATGTGTTTTTACCCCGGTGAGTGCGAAATGAATTACTATTAAAAAACGCTTAAGCGTATAAAATACGGATGTAAGCCTTAAAAAACTTAAAGCCCTAAAGGAACAGATATTAGAAAAATACATGTAAGCCATCAGCGTCGCACTAATCTTCAGCGACAGAAAAAAACAAGCTGGAGCTTCTTTTAAACGTATTAGTGCGACGCTGATGGCTTACATGTCTTTTTCTAATATCTATTCCTTTAGGGCTTTAAGTTTTTTAACGCTTACATCCGTATTTTATCCGCTGAAGCGTTTTTTAATAGTAATATCCCTTATTTGTTTTCTTGTTTCAGCAAGAATAATACAGAAAAAAGTATTCACCTTAAAATAATCACCTTAAAATAACTGTTATCAGAGAGCCTTTTCCATGGCTGATTCGTTTTATGGTGCTAAGAATGACTTGGGCACCAAATTTTATGTTTTTAACTTCATCTGTAAGAATTTGTTGCCCAAACCCCTGGGAGGCATTACTGGGGGGGGGGGGGGGTGAAGGCACTTGGGGGTTTTCATTGGGGTCCATGGCTGGTTCGATTTTTACTGGTAAGAAAGACTTGTGTACCAAATTTCATGTTTTTAGTTCGATTTGCAAAAATGTGTCACTCCACTTAATGATTTCTGCCCAGTGCTCTACAATAATAATTGCTCTGCCGACGAGAATACTGCAGTCACATCAAAATCGTGATCAAATGGCCCTGGTCGGTGTTAATACCTACATTTTAAGCTATACAAATTGAAAATCGGTTCATTGGTTCGATCTCGAGGTGAGAGCAAACGTTTTAGCCCATTTGGCTTTCCGTGTCAAGAATATTATATTAAAATAGGCTGCGAAAGGCCCTAGGCCATGTCCATACCTACGTTTTAAGCTATAGAACTTGAAAATCGGTTCAATGGTTCGGTCTCCAGGTGAGAGCAAAGAGTCCCAACAACAACAACAACAACAACAACAACAACAACAACAACAAGAAATGGCCATGTTGTGGGCGCCGAACGGATCGATTGTTGTCATTAAAATTTGAAATGCAGTGAAATAGTTACAACACGACCCCAATACCGAATTTCGTTGGTCTATGTGAATTCTGGGCCAAATTATAGGAGTTCAAAGTTTGGCGTTTAACATGGAAGTTCATGCTGAGGCTTATATAAGGACTGCTACCACGGTCCTTGATGTTGGCCAGCTTGAAATTTGGACCGGAAGTCCGTAATTCAAGATGGCGGCCTATTTTAAAAGTTTGCAGTTTTCGCGGAATATACTGCTAGAAATTTGTGTAGTTGATGCGTTTAAGGTTTTTTTACCCGGTGAGTTTGAAATGAATGTTGCCAGCTTGAAATATGGAGCGGAAGTCCGTAATTCGAGATAACGGACAATGTGGCTGCATTTTTTAAAGCTTGCTGTTATCAAGAAATATTCTGCTAGAAATTTGAGTAGTTGGTGTTTTTAACGTATTTTGACCCCAAGTGCTTGAAATGAATGTTGTCAGCTCGAAAAAATGACCGGAAGTTCGTGATTCAAGATAGCGGCCAAGATGGTTGCTTTTTTTAAAGATGGCTGTTAACAAGAAAAATCTGCTAGAAATTTGAATAGTTACGATCCCTCTGATAGCCCAAAATGGACATGCTTATAGGCTTTTCTAGAGGTGGGGATCTATTCTTTCCATCAATCCTAATCGAAACTGTTTAACTTAGATAGGGACTTGTAAGGTCGCTAAGGAAGTGGACGATTATTCACAAGGCACAATGCTCGATCCTAATTCACTCCTTGCTGCATAGCTAGGGGACTATGCACATAGCGTTTACATATTAGGCTATCAGCAGAATTTATCCTTCTGCTGCACCTCGTAGTCAGGGATCCAACCTTTCAGTCAGATCCCACACACCAATTAGCTCGAGCTCACGATTCTGTCCCGTTTTATACCCACTCGGGCCGGGGCAGAACAATAGGCTCTAGCCTGAGGCTACTGGCGAACAGGCGCGATTCGGTCCTAACTGGTTGAACAATAGGACTGGCTCGCTTACCCGGATGTTGGCGCTGTGCCAGCTGCCATGTGTGCATGGTAGCTAGCGGCGCGCAGCATCCATGTTAACGGCAAGGTGCTCCGCACGAGTGGCTAACTGCGTGCGTGCGTCTTGTCGTACATGTAAGCACGTTACAGACTGTTCTACACTCATTTAAAAATGAGGCGATAATGACGTAGACGCCAAGGGCGTATGTTGATTTTCGAATTCAAATTGCTGTTGTGGGCCCTCTAACAGCTGGGGATCCACTCTTTCCATCAATCCTAACTGAAATTATTCAGCATTATTCAGGGACCGTTCTAGGCCCATTTTAAGGTGTAGCTCTAATTGGTGTAGCGGCTAGTTTCAATTTCAAAGTGCTATTGCAATGTTCATATTTGTATTTGTATCTATGATAAACTATTTCGGTTAGGATTGAGTGGAAAGAATAGATCACCACCTTTCAGAAAAGCCTAAGCAGGTTCATTTTGGGATACTAGAGGGCTCACAACAGTGCTTTGAATTAGAAAATCAACATACACTTTAGCTGCTACGCTATTATCTCCTCATCTTTAACTGAGCGTAGGACGGTCCCTATCTAAGTAAACAGTTTCGATAAGGATTGATGAAAAGAATAGATCCCCACCTTTCAAAAAGGCCTTAGCATGTCCATTTCAGCTATTAGAGGGCTTGCAACCACTCAAATCTCTTACCAGAATATTTCTTGATAACAGCAAACTTTAAAAAAAAAGTTCTTGATTTACGATCTTCCGATCAATTTTTTGAGCTGGCAACATTCATTTCGAACTCACCGAGTCAAAACACCTTAAAAACATAATCTATTTGCATAATATTCTGCAAAAACAGCAAGCTTTTAAAATAGGCTGCAACCTTGGCTGCCATCTTGAATTAAGGACTTCCGTTCCATTTTTTCAGCTGGCAACAGGCATTTTCGAACTCAGCGGGGTCGAAATACCTTAAAAACACCTGTTGCCTAACTGTTAACCGAAATGCTTCTTGCTTGTTAAAAAACGCCTTTTTTCCCAAAAGTGGCCTAGACTGTTGACTTATCGTCATATTTTACAACCTTTTAAAATGTCTTTGTAGTGGAGTAATGCTTAAGGAAACGTTCGAAAAACGAGTTGTTTATTTTCTGATCGAATTAACAAACTACACGAAAAACACCGTATTTTCCGTAGTTTGTCAGACATTGTTTGAAGTGGTATTACTCGAAATTTAGTGCCAACTTTAGTTTTCTTTGATTTCTAACTTTTTCTTTTTCTACGTCGTTACGGTTTTCAAATTTTCGGTAACGTATTTAAATTTTCGTAAGCGTTACTGTTTTGTTGTTGCTGGAACCCTTAACCTTTTTGTTGGGGGGGGGGGGGGGCCCACAAATCCATTTATTTTGGGGTATAGACGCTGACCGGGGAAAAAAACATGTTGGAACAAGGTTTACTAAGGAAGTAAAGGTCAAGCGAGAATCTGTTAAAACAAGACCGATTGATATAAATCCTCCGTGTCGCGTGAGAGGTAAAGGAGTTTTTTTCCCAAATGGCCTTGTTACATGAAGGTTCTGATGGCATTGAGACCTTGCAGAATGGATTACAGAGCAATAACGCACGGCTCTTTAAATGCCACGAAAGTGACCAACAAACGGAAAAAAAAACATATACCAGCTGTCATCTTTTGCGAAAATGAAAGGAACGAGGCGCGTAGATTCACATCCCAACTTGTAAGATTACGCCATCTTTGGCTCGTGGGCAAATCGCCAAATGCATTGGTGCGTGTACTGCCATTCTGACATCTGTTGCAAAGCGAAAATCCAGTGGTAAGAAAGGGAACTCCAGTTTTGCACGTGCTTTAAGTTAAAAGTCACGAAGAGGTCAGCGAGTTGCACCGCAGCACGGCCAGAAATTGAAGGGGGAACCTTTTCAAAGTCCCGGCGAGACTCTGAAGCCTTTATCAGCAGACTGTTGGTAAAGGTAGTCTGCTAGTCCAAGCCGTGGTACAAAGAGAGTGTGGCAGGGTCGGACTGGCGCGTAAAGGGCGCCATTTGGAGTGATTGACAGAGTCGCCATGGGCTTACCATGAACTTGCTTATACGTCTGCTAGGAATGTACCTCAAACCACCGATTGGTGGTGTGATGAAATGCTGTAAACTTCCAATGAAAGGTACGGGGGTGTGTCCGGGAATTTTTTGCTTCTTTTAATATTCGGGTGTCATTTCTGTTCAGTGTCCATTTTTGAAAACGCCTTCTGGTTTTTAAGGTTCGCCTTTTTATGGTTAATTTTCATTGTTTTTAATTAAATTTTTTCATGGCTGAAAAGTTTGGGGGTTAAAATGCAAGTGAGAGAGAGAGAAGGAAGGAGGTGCCAATTAGGGGCTCCCTGCGCACTGGGCGACCAGGTCGTGCGGCCAGTGGTCGTCACAGCCAAAAAACACGGCGACTTGCCGCGCGGCCACGTCCGTTTTTCATTGTTAATTCTTGATCACGTGGTAAAAAATGAACACGGAGCAAGTATGGTCAAGCTGTGGTCGCCTGCACTCCACTCGGGATCCCAGTGGCAGTTGCAACTGCCTGGCCGTGGCTGCCAAGTGCGCGTTGCTACATATACCATAAGCATTCTAATTGGCCGCAGTGACCTGGTCACGCGGCTTGGTTGCTTAGTGCGTGGGCCCTTAATGCCTGTAAGGAGTAGTTACCAGCCAGAAACCAATCCAATATAGAACACTCACTTTTCTTCGGGGAAGGAAAAAAGTATCATATAGGGACGCCAGGAGTCCGTGCAGCCAAAGAGCGCCTGTGTCAAGCACTATGGCCAGTCCGAGGTTGGAGTGTGGGGCGAGCGGATTCCCTCCAAGAACGGCCGGAAGACGTGCTATAACAACCAAATTTGGTTTTGCAGGGGTACAGTTTAAAAAAAATTCCATTGAAACCTCGTAATGTCGTCTTGTTAGTGGAATTCTCCGAAAACCAAAACTAGTAATACAAAACAGAAGCGTACTCGTTTGATGTTTATGATAAGGGTTTTAACTATACAAAAGCCAAAACTAACGGCAAAGGAACACGAATTATCTTTCCTGTAAAGTTTCAGACATCACAATGTTGATGAAATGTCAAGTCCACATGAAACCTTACCGCTGTCCTCAACCACTGCAACCACCAAAAAGACAAAACACTGTAAATATTGAAAAAGGGGAACCAACAGTGTGTCATTACGTCAGGTTTTTAGGGTTTCTGACAAACTGTGCCAAATTTCCACCATTTTCCTCCGCCATTTTTCTTAATTTTTGACTGATTTTTAGGTTTCAGTACACTAGTTTAATCGTATGGACGAGAGCTTTTCATTGTGCCTAAAGCCGTCGTGGCAGATTAAAGCATTTAGAAGTTATCTAGTGAAAATCAATTTAAATGCGGTTACATACAGTTAAAAAAAAAAGCGGAAAAAAAATTCTTATGCCTTCAATTTTTGGATCGTCTGTGCTCATTTTTTTAACCTTTCTTAAGCTCAATCCAGTTGCTCATCAGTGGGAATTTTTTGACTTTGGTAATTGCTTGTGAGCCGAGGGGGTCCCACAAGCGTGTAAATCATGACACCGTATAATTTACGGGGGGGGGGGGGGCGCCCCCATCATTGGTAAATCAGTAAATCAGTAAATCAAGGATAAATCACTGATAAATCGCTAAATCAAGGGGAATTCACTGTAAATCTTGTAAATCAGTAAAGAAGGAAATCATTGTAAATCAATAAATCAGAAGCAAATCAGTAAAGCAATGGTAAATCAAGAGTAAATCACTATACATAGTGTAAATCAGTAAATCATCCTAAACCAGGAAATCATTGTAAATCAGTAAATCAATGCAAATCAGTAAATCACTCGTAAATCACTATAAATCAAAGATAAATCAGTAAATCAAGCACACTTTAGTCAAGCCTATGTTGGACCCCTCGTTATGAGCTGTTAGTATAGTATCGTGTACGCCTCTAAACCCAGTCTAATCTTGTTATTGGGTTCGTAATGGAGGGCAGGGAGTCTTCGTCACTCAGGATAATTGGTATCTTCTGCATGTACTGTAACTGCATAAAA
>JAHWFP010091821.1:6418-52071 GCA_023313725.1 Lithobius niger | reverse complement strand
AAAAAAAAATGTAACTGTTTACCATATTTGGGGAACTGGGGTTGTTGACCAATTTGATCAAAATATTTGCCTAAGTCTTATTTGGACGAAAATATGATATCTGCCTCTCACTGAGTGAGAGAGCGAGTAAAATGACGGGCAACTCCACAATATTCACCAATAAAAGTTAAGACAATATAATTATTTGTCATCGAGTGAATAAAACTCTTCTTGAGGAAAACAGAAAAATCTGTTTAACGATGCCTAAGCAAATCTTAGGTGCAAGAGCACGAATAGTCTATGACGTTCTTGTAAGGGACCATCAGGGCACAAGCGACTATTGCATGGTCACCTTCCAGATGCATTGTACTTTTTCCATTCGAAATCCTAGTTTTTCAAAGGGAGGTAAGATTAACTTCGTCAAACTTCGCTCATGCCTGGCTGACGTTCATTGGAAAATCGACCTATTTGACCACTGCAATATGGAGGACCATGCCTGGGGTAGCTCCGTTGAAATCATTGATCATTATGAAGACAGATTACGAACTCTACGCCATTGCGGTAAACCTTTGGTATTACATTTGCCACACGCCATTTCAAACTTGGGAAAGAATAACTAAACCTATAGAAACAGTACAAAAAGACACCAACCACATCGGCCTCCATGAGGTATAAAGCCTACCGACAAGCATATTCAGACTTAGTCGGAAAATGGCGCTTGGAACGTGAATCTAAGATAATAGCCGAGGGTAACATGTCTGCACTTTTCAGGCTTTATCGCCAAAAAACTGGCTCTTCAAGGACAATTCCACACTTTGGTCTGAAGCTGTGTTCATCGTCGTTGACACACAAAAAACCGAGACACTAAACCAGATGTTCGGATCAAACGGAATCATCGACGATGACGAAGATATGTACCAATCTACAGAAGCCATCCGACCTGATGACCAGTTCAATTCTGTCATTTTTCTCCATCTTCTGTGTGGAGTGCTCTTTCTAAATGAAAGACGAGTTATGCAGTGGACCCAAATGGCTATTCTGCCTAGTTCTACAAACAAATTATTGATGAGATCTGTTACCCACTAGCAACTATATTTACCAAATCCTTTCGAGCAGATGTTTTGTTTTTAGTCTGGCGCACCGCAATTGTAACACCAGTTCATAAAAAGGGCGATGCAGCAAATGTAAACAATTACCGACCAATCGCACTAACAGTCGTGCCATTCAGAGTAATGGAATCTATTAATAGAATAACTTTGCTTGATTTTCTAGAGAAATTCAACCTCTTAAACTCAAATCAATTTGGGTTCTTGCCAGGTCGTTCTGCAACTCATCAACTCCTTTTGGTACTGGACGCTTGGACCAGTGATATCGGCGTGAATTCTGACGTTGTCTATTTTGACTTCCAAAAAGCATTCGAATCGGTGGTCCACCGCAAATTGTTGTTCCAACTCAAAACATTGGCTTTCGGGAAGAACTCACGCAGTGGATTGCTGATTTCATCTCAAACAGAACTTAAAGAATACTCGTTGCCAATTCGCTGTCCACTCCTGCAACGATCATTAGCGGCCACCACAGGGATCTGTGCTTGGTCCCTTACTATTCATTGTTTTTTTAAACGACCTTAAATGCGACCCACAACTTGTAAATTGACACAAGTTTGCCGACGACTTAAAAATTGGTTCTGAAGTAATTGAACAAAACGATACTTCTGCAATTTCAACCACGATTTGCCACATACAAAATTGGGGAACTACCTGGCAGTTGCCTATTTCCCAACCTAAATGCCAGACTTCATATTGGCAAAACAAACCCAGCTTTTTCCTACTCTTTAACAAACCACTTACTACCCAACGTATGCGAGATCTTGGAGTCTGGTTCACCTCAAACCTCAGTCTTCCTTACACTGTGGTAAAGTAGCCACATCTGCCTTCAGACGTCTCGCTATTGTAAACAGATGCTTTACATCTGGTAACATTAAAACAAAAGTCTGGGCATTTAATTTCTTCATTCGCCCCCTACTTGAATATGCTAACCCAGTGTGGTCACCACCATTGCTTAAGGATATCGACTTGCTCGAATATGTTCAACGTCGCTTCACAAAAAGTCTCCATGGGTTTAAAGATTTACCATACAACAAACGTTTGACTAAACTAGGTCTTGACTACCTTGAATTCTGTAGATTGAAATAAGATTTGATCCTTAGTTTTCGAATTCTACGCGGTTTCGAAAAAGTTGACCTTCCCTTATTTGATCGTTGTAACCTCCTCTCTACCCGCGGACATTCCATGAAACTGTCGCTCCCGTTCACAAGAACTGAGTGTAGGCGAAGCATCTTTGCGGTACGGGTGATCCCAGCATGGAATTCCCTTTCAGAGGAAACCATTTCCAGTAAAAATGCCACCATCTTTCGACAATGCCTGAATTCAGCATGGCTTAGCCGGTTTCTAAAAACAGCTGAACACGTCTCCACACAAAAGATGTAATCCCATTACACTTGCTCAGGCTTCTCCGATCCAAAACCCTTAACTTGACCAGGATTGGTGTTAGTGAACTTGCGCCCCTTCCAGTTCCTTACCACTTCCTAGTGATTAAAATTATTATTATATTATTATTATACACGAAAAAATAGGAAAGCACAAGGTCACACAGTCAGAGGTCCAAGTCAGTTTTTAAATATATAACCTAGGTGACTAAAATTAGCAAAATTAGGAATCCAGGAACGACAGACTTTAACAGGATTTTGACTTCAACAAAAAAGATAGGAAAGGTGTAATTTGATGTAAGAAAGATTTAAGTAGAATTAACAGGTACGGATTCGAAGTGTGAAGAAAGATGCTTCTAACTGAAAAGAAAAGGCTGAGTGACGGTATGAAAACGAAAAAGAAATCCAGACTTTGGTTGCTGTTCCTTTTAAAACAGTTGGTATAAGCTGTTACATTCACAACGGAAGTACTTCCAGAATCCGTCATTGTCATTAATTCACAAGGAAGCCACTCAAAATAATGAACAAATACTGTCTTGGGATTCTAAATTGCATCGTTACAGTGAAATAGACGTTGGACCAAAGAGGCAAAGCAGGAATGCATCACAAATGAGTCAAGGAGGCGCTTCATGACCAAGCGAGACAGCAAAGAATACATTATTGAATTCCAAGAGGATTGGATGCCCAACCACGGAAAGAAAAGTAAACAGGAACCAAGGGTAGGACGGACCATCCAGGGACAGGGAGCAGGTTACACAAAAGTTACGTAAATATAAAGGAGTGAGAAGAATAAGTAGTGAAATTGTGCGTATCAGTTACAAAAAATGCATGAATGCATGTTCATGTGAATATTATGAAAACATAATGAAAGAATTTAAGCCTAGCACAAACAACGACACATGACCTGTAACCAAACCAAGGGTGTGAGGGCTTATCGAAAGCCGAAAATGGTAAGAATGGTACCGAGCCAGATGAGGCATCCAAAGAACTCCAATACTAGGAAACAGGCTTTGGGCCTATTGTAGGCGGAGCGAACAGACCTTTATTTCAAATTTATATTTGGTGTTTATTTTAATGACTGTACCATATTTGTTAATGCTCCTTAAAAATCTGGGAAAAATGCTCACTCGGCTAAGTTTGGGCTCTTTGCCTTTTGGTGTGACGTACTGCGGTTATTTGCAGGCCTTTGTCTTATTTTAGCTTTTTTCTTGAAATAGGCCAAAGCTACGTATCATATTTATTTTAATAGGCTTTCGTTTGCTCCATCGCTTAGTGTCTGTTTAGTTATTTTTAGGTTTTTTCCACACCCGACACTAAAGATGTGAGTCATCGCCGCCGACTAAAAATAAAACGGCACGTTTGTTACGGTGGAGGGGCTGCCGCCGCTAATAATTCTGACATTGTTTACAACAATAATTACTCCTGTGCAAACTGCATTCCCTAAAGTCAGATGTTAATAATAAAGCATTTAATTGTAAGCCATACAATCATCAGAGCGATAGTTTTTAACAATACTCAAAAGATTCAGCAGGTTGGCAATGCTGCCGCTGGTCTAATACTTGACAATGCCACCAACGAAAATATTGAGGCGCACACCTCTATCATGCACAGGGATATGAAAACCATATTATAATCTATCAGTAACGATCACAATATTGCAGGTCAAAAAGTGTTAGCTCTTAGGCCTACTTAGCCTTTAGGCCTAACTTTTAGCTTTTAGGCCTAATTTTTAGTTGTCAGTTTTATTTCGTAAGTAGCAGCTGTGTTTGAGATTAGGCTTAGTCATTAATGCGCCATGGCATCGAGACTATACACGATGCCGTGGTAACGAGGAATCTTTTAAACTATCAAACGCAGGCATGTTGTTGTTTCGTGCTGTGGTGCAAATACATCGTCTCATGTATAGTTTGGTTTTATATGTATCACTTCGCCATGATATGATGATTTACGTTTCATATTTGGGATTCCCATCGCTAGTGTAAATGCTAGTTTCGTTGCCATGCTGAAGGTAATCCCTCCAAGCATTCTTTTTTTCAGATGATGCTAAGGTGTATCGTTAACGGAATCCTTTTGCTTTTTATGGTTGCGATGTTCCAGTAGTGGTTGAGATGCGACAAGCAAATGTTATTATTTCATTGAGTTACGTAGAAAAAGGTTATCGGCTAGAAAGAAGCAACCACCATTTAATTTGCCGTGTTCTTTAAAGTTCACTTGAGTACCACCAGCATGGTGTATGCATCGTCGGAATTCCCTAACTATTCACGACTCCAAATTTACAATGGTGAGTGTTAGAAATAAATTCGAAAATTTGTAATTTCTCCCGTAATAATTGTTCGATTTACGACAGATTTTGGCTCAGCAATACTAATTAGGGTATCAAGCATTGTACCAAATTTCATTCCAATCCGATCTTTCGTTTGGGCTCCACCCAGACTAAATATTTGCAACCACCCAACCAACATTTTGCAATTTGGTGTCTGTTATAGGCTACGCTTCGCTCGCTCGCTCCGCCAAAAATAATTAGCATAACACCCATTCCAATGACATAAAGTATTAACAGTAATTTGAGTACGTGTCTCGTATGATAAAATTAATGAATGAAAAGTGTGAATTAGTTGAAACATGGATCAATTGCCAAGCTTAGTAACGAAAACTCGTCATCTAAGAATGGTTGACAAAAATTTGAGAAATAACGCCGACCACTAGAACCATTAGAAGTTGGGTGAAATATAGTGAGGGTGTGTATGGGTTTGCTGCGTAACAAGACATGCTAAAGCATAAGGCGAAAATGTTGACCGCGAATGGTCAACCACGATTTCCACTAGTGAGGGCGTGTAGGGTCTTTTCGACATGCGGATCCAAATAGTGGTTTTAAAGCAACAAAATAACGATAAATTCATTTTTTTTGAAGATTGCCACCAAAGCCAAATATCCAAGTCTCAGTCCGACGAGGTTAGGTTATTTTTAAGAATTCATACCCTCCATTTTTGGTTCATTTTCCTCGAATTAAGACCAAGCCCACACTCGTGATGCACTTGGTCAGGGGAGATACTACGACGACAACACAGAAACAGACCTATGAAAGAAGACGGACTAATACTCCCACCTGAAGGTAAGGAATCAGGAAGATCCCCTTTGTTGGCATTAGTCAATGATAGACTGTTGTGCATGCGTGTCTTTTGTGACAAGAGTAGGAAAGGGAGTCGAGAAAAGGGACAGCGTTAAGATGACATCTGGTTTCGCTGTTCCTTGAGATAGATTCGACAGTTCTATAGATTCGACAGTTCTAAGACAGAGTTTAAAATGCAGTATTAGTATAGAGTCAAGTGAACGGGGGTGAGCTTGCTACCTACGGACTATCAACTTATTGTGTAAGTGCCCAGTATTTATTATTATACGAGATACAAAACGGAACTGAGTAACATAAGTTAGGTTGGTTTTGTTGACGTTATGCAGTATGTCTCAGAAGTCCCGTCCAGTCTCGTCCACTCAGATTGCCATAAACGGGGTAGGAGTTTGTAATAATAACGTATTCGTGACAAGAGCGAAACGAACGTACTCATATAGGAAACCACCCATGGCGAATCCGATGATGGCTCCGAAACTGAACTTGGAGGTCGTTTTCAAGGTCATCCAAAATACATCTGAACTTTTTTACGTTTCTAGCTTAAAGTAAATCAGAAAGTTGTTTGGGATTATATAACATAAGTCCAACAAAGGAAACGGAACTGAAATGGCGCCGTAAATACGGATGTTATGGGCAAAAGAACTTGGACAATGCAGGGGAGCCAACCAAGGGGCAGCGATAAGCCTAGAAAAGTATTCAAACACAGTTAATTCATAGCCTTAATTAGGTTTAAAGGTGTTTTGAAGCAAAGGATTATGCAGAAAACAATCCACCCAACAAGCATGGAACTAACGGAAGGTGAAAACAGGCGCTCATTAAAAATGGATATCTAGAAGGTGTATCACAACCAGAACACCAATCCATAGGCAGGAAAAAATAGAAGTACATTCTTCACTAATGAATACACGTTTCCTTCATTACGTTAAGGTGATAACACAAATACGATAATGCAGTATAACAAAGTTAAATAGATATGATAAGCAAATTAACAGAAAATCACCACATATCCTACTTTTTACCCATAGCGGTTGATTTATTGTGGTTCTGCATTAGTGGTGCACCTTACCAATAGCCGCTCCACCTGGTCTGCTCTAACTGGAGATAAAAAATAGTAGCGTTTTAGCAGCTAATGAAGCAGAATGGGAATGCCATTAACCTGTCAACCTGTTAATTATATTAAAGTTCCGGTGTGAATATCAGTTGGAAATAGTTTAATCCTCCCAAGTTAACAAAACGACAATTAGGGCCCCTGCGCACTAGGTGCCATACGGCCAGTGGTCGTCGCGGCCAGAAAACACGGCAACGTGCAGCGTGACCACGTCCATTTTCCCTTCATTATTCTCGATCACGTGGTGAAAAATCGACATAGAGCAAGTATTATCGAAGTGTTGTCGGCTGCACGCCACCTGCGATCCCAATGCAACGGCGGCCAAGTGCGTGGTGCTACATATACCGTACCTCTTTGGCCGCCTAGTGCGTGGGGGCCGTTAAATGACAAGGGTGGACAGGGCATACTCTGGGCAGAGGAGAACAGTACCCAAAGTTTGCAAAACCTTTTTTTTCTAGTTACCTTGAAAATATACATTACCTTTTTTATAGCATTCTCCTTCTGAAAATGCTGTTCAATCTAGAGAAATTATATCGAAGATGTCCTTCCGGTTCGCTACCTACTGCGTATCTTACTGCGCAGCCTTCATCATATAAAAGCCAGTAAGCTCACCTTTTCTTCTCTACACGTCGCGCTGTTCACATCGCTCCTCGACTTCTTCGTCCTCCTGCGGACAGGGGACGCTCCTAGGGACAGCTCCGTCCTCCCTGATCCTCGCTCCACTTTGCCAGCTTCAGCGAACCTGTCCCCTGCGGGTATGGTTGAAGTTTTCAAGATTTCTGTAGATCGTGAATCGCTCGATTTCACTCTCTTTCGGGCTGGTCTCGCTGTGGCCGTCCCTTGATGCCGCCATTCCCCTTGGCTCCTGCCCAGGGCGGCTCATGTCATCGTTGCGTTCGGGCGGTGCGCGGGCCGCTTCAAATGGACGATGTTCCTCATCAGCAGCTCCCCACTGCGCATTGCTTCTACGCAGCTTTTTTGGATTGGGCCGTTTCACCGCTCACTGTCGGATAGCGCCTTCCTTCCCTCCAGCATTCGATGCTGTTGCTTACTTAAAGGGGTATGATATCCATCCGCGTCATCACCACCTGCGCATCCTACTGTGCAGCCTCTCTTTTCTGATATATATTCTGACGATGCAGTCTGCTCGTCTTTCCTCGACCTCCTTCCTATGCAGCTGTGCTATATGCTGCTCCTCAACTGATCCAATCCTTGTGTTCGTCCTCAACCTACGTTTTTTTAAAGTAATTCTCCTGTGGCCTGTTATGGCCTTGGATGGTTTTGTGTACTTCACACGTCCATTTCGGCCTCATGTTCCTCGTTACCACCAGCACGACTAACATAACGTCGTCCTTCATTCCCCTACTAGACCTCAGTCTGGTAACGGTGGAAGGAGGGAGGGATGCTTGCACCCCTTGTCACTGCTACAATCGTAGATCCTTACTCCATCCTCTTCACGGATCCACCGGTCCTTAGGATCAGCTACTTTCACTATCCTATCCTGCCTCTGGATCGCCCGGTTGAAGCTTCGCTCCCGGTTTCCTCTGCTCCGCCCTTAGGAGCGGATAGACAGAGAACCGATCCATCCTCTCCTTGGACTAGGATGCTTCTATTTTCGCAAGCGTTACACCGCCGTTCTCCCGTCCGTCCCTCCTTAAGCCATCCTCTTTCCCAATGGAAGCACCTAGAGGGAGCCTTTTGCAGGAGCCAGCCTGCCTCAGGACATGTTCCTTACTTTTCGCAGGCACTTGCTTCCAGAGGACCATCCATTCTACCTAGAGGACGTACAATACAAGGACGACTGCACTCTCATTCCCATAGGACGAGTGTCCCTTCAGCCACGTCCGTGTTCCATAGGAAGGGCGCTCCTGCAGCCACATCCACATCCACCATCCCACGTTCTGCATTCCACGAGGACGAGCGTTCATTCATCCCTTACAATCAACTTCCACCAGTGCGGGACCTACATTCTCCTGCCAACGAACGCTCTCATTCCAAGGAACGATACACTGGATAAACTTTCAACTTAAAGCCTGAAAGGTTGCTGCCAAGTTGGCATCCACTCCAGGACCGCAACTTACTCCTCTGGATTTGCACTCGTATTCATCCCGTCCTTCGGTAACTGGACATTCCACCGCTCAGCGGGCCAGTGTACCACTCACTCCGTCCCCAGTACATACCCTCATGGACTCCTCACTCCATACCTTTAAACAAAAGGCTCCAGTTTTTCATTACACTACAGTCTGGCTTGCCTCCATCATTAAGCTCCACAAGCCCTCCCTTGAGGGTGCTGGTCTTTCTGCCGCCCTGGACGATCTGCTTCATCCCCGCCTGTCTGCTTAGTTGCCTCCTCAGGTCCCTCCTGCAGACAAGGAATCTGATTCTTGTTACTCGCCAAACTGTCCCTCTCGGATCAACCTGACTTACCGTTCCAAGGAGACCCTGATCCTTCCGAGATTCCACTACCAGAACTGCTATAGACAATCGAGGGAATCGTCGCCAATTGTTTTCTTTACAAGCCATCCTCTTCCTCCGAATTGGCAGGTCGCAACCTGGTTTCCACTACTACTCATCCTCCTCATCGACTCTCCTCACCGGTTACCAAGCCGTCCAGACCTCCTGTCCCAACGCGATGGATCGATCCTCCACCTGAACCACCAAGCACAGCGATTTCGCGGGTGGCTGCTATCATACAGCTCTTCCTAGCACCTGTCATTCTTGAGAACGAGGCCACTCGCATCGCATCACGAGCCGTCCGATCCTCTGCCAACAAGATTTACGACAGTCATTGGAAACGATGGATTCATTGGTGTGTCTCGGAACAAGTAACCAATCCACCCCCCTATGCAAGACCATCTCAGATTTTTCACAACTCTATTCAAAGCGGACTTAGAGGCTCCACCGTCCTAGTGTACCATTCTGCCTTAAATGCCGTTTTAAAGACGGCTGGTAACACGAACCTCTTTACAGGTTACAAGATCTCGTCCTTAATCCATCATTTTCACTTAGATTTCTTTTTTTCTGCTGCTCCACGATGCGGCTGCTCTTCCATTGCTCTTCGTTCGTCGATCCTACGATCCTCGAACCGCCGTTCCCCACTCCGTCCTTTGGACCCTTGATGTTTGGCGTTTGGTGTTTGATGTTTGATGTGTCTTTGATGTTTGGCGTGTGCCAGGGAGGCTTGTGCCAGCTTTAATTGAACTGCACATGGATTGACTATGCAGCAATCTGCTTGGGATCGCTCCACTAGATGACGATCCCTTGGCTACGATCCTCTTCTAGGTCCACCATTCCTCATTCCGTTCCTTGAGCCCCTTCACAACCTCTGGTGTGTGGGGTGTGTTTTTGGTTCATGTCCAAGGTGGCTCGTGACATCTTTAAAGCTTCTCTACAGTTAGACACGTTCCCCGACGGTCTGCCTGGGATCGATCCACCGAAGGACGATACTTCAGCGACGATCCTCTTGCAACACAATACTCAGCTAGACTCAGCCACCTCACAATAAAAACAGTATTCCTCGTGGCACTGGCAGCCTGTCTCCGCTGTAGCAAACTACAAGCCCTCTCTGCCACAGAAAGAGTCTGTTTTTTCCTGCCCGACTATGCTGGCATAACATTGACTCCACAAGCATCGTTCCGTGCTAAAACTCACAGACCCAACCAGAAGACTCATCCCTTCATCATTCCGTCCTTATCTTCCATCCTAGGGGACGAAGAGGAGCGGTCCCTTTGCCCTATCCGGGCAATTCAATTTTAACTAAGGCATCCAAACGCATCTGCCGGGGATGCTCCCAACTTTTCCTTCCCTTCAGTTATAAGGTCGGCACCACTTCCACCTGCATGATCGCCACCTGGCTAAAGAAGTGTCATCATTCAAGCCTACGAAGCGCTTGACACAAACTATGTCTCTGAAAGCATCAGATTAACGGCCCACGCACTCCGCTCTATTTCCACAGCCCAGCACTACAGCAACATCCCTATCACTGAAACAATGGAAACTGCCTCCTGGAGACATCCCACTGTCTTCACGTCCCATTACCTCCGGGACATGTCCCACCAAGCAGAGGGACTTTACCGTATCGAGCCATTTGTTGCTGCCCGACGTGCACTTTAACCCGTTTTACACACCGAATTTTCTGTGAGGGGAATCGGTCGCTACCTGAGGGAACTTGAGTCTAATGGCGGCCGCCACCTTGATAAATTCGATGGGATTGCTATAAAAAAGGTAATGTATATTTTCAAAGCAAGTAGAAACTCCAAAATACCAGTATTACCTGGTTGATTTTGGTTTCTATTGCCTGTTGAAAATATACATTACCTTGGTCCCACCCTCCTCTCCTCTTGTCGCCATTTGGGCACAATTGAGGTCCGAAAAGGTGAGCTTACCACTCCGCCTCGGCTTTTATATGATGGATGCTGCGTAGTAAGATGCGCAGTAGGTAGCGAACCGGAAAGAGATCTTCGATTTAATTTCTCTAGATTGAACAGCATCAGCAGGGACGACGCTAAGGGGGGAGGGGGCGCCCCCCACATTTTTGCCCCCTTCCCTTGGCGCTCCCCACCATCAGATCAAAATCAGACGTATAAACGAAGAAAATTCTGGTAACGTATTAAGAAAACTACGTTAGTTTCTTTCACAGCGACAGGAAGGACTTTAGGTCACATCAATAGAGCCCAGCTTTTACTGTGAGAGTTGTAAAATCATCTTTTTTTTCAGCTGGTTTTATAAATATAAAAAAAAATGGTGTAGAAAATAGTTAAGAAAGAAAGAAAATTGCAAGTGTTATTTTTACTTTTATTCTTTTTTGGGGGGGAGGGCGGACCGCAAAAAGAGCTATTTTTGGTTCGCCCCCCCCCCCCCCGGCTAAAATTGCTGCCCACTGCCGCCTCCCCACTGAAGTGATTCTAGCGTCGTCCCTGAACAGCATTTTGATAAGGAGAATGCTATAAAAAAGGTAATGTATATTTTCAACAGGTAATAGAAACCAAAATCAACCAGGTAATACTGGTATTTTGGAGTTTTTATTTATTATTCATTTTCAAAAGCGATTTCCTTGAGTCATTAAAGGAACGCTATTTAGACCAGTGTTTTTTAAACTGTGGGTCGCAACCCCAGTGGGGTCGTGAAGAAGTAATCCCCGGGTCGCGAATAGGTTCTCATTACCAATAAATAAAAAGCTGTAGTTGAGGAATGATTTCGTCGTATTCTTTTTCGGAAAGTTGTTGCCTCAGCTGAATTGGAAGCGTCAGGCGTCGAGTTACAAAATGATCCATTTTTATCAGCATCCAAACAGTACAGCAGAGTTTCTATCGAGGCTGACAGTCTACTGATGATGCTACCATCTGAGCAGGTAGGGAAAGTATGCCCAATTTCTGGACTGGAGCACAGGATTAATAACATTAACAAAACGAACATAACGAAACGGAGAATATTTTTTTTTAAATATTGCTTTCTCAAATTTAAAATTTAAATTGAGGAAGCAATATTTTCTTCACTCATTGAACTATCTTCAGACTCAACACTGAAACTTGAGTTCAAATCAAAGTAAATGTAAGAATTCTGGGCTTTGGTACAAACAGAGTACTGTACATATGATTTGTCACGACGTGCCAGTGAAGTATTTGTTCCATTTTCCTCTTCCTTCCTGTGCGAATCGGGGTTTTACTATTTCATGGGACTGATGACTATGGAAAATGAGCTATGAGCAAATGTTGTACCAAATTTGGAGCAGTTGTGCTCAGAAAAACAAGTAGATTGCTCAGACAAAAAAAATGGGTTAATTTTTTTTGTAACTCATCTATAATTATAAAGCATTAAATTTGTATTACCGGTATGGATGGGTCATGGCCCATTTTCAGTGGTCAAATTTTAAAAAATTGGATCGCAATTTAAAAAAAAAAAGTTTGAGAAACACTGATTTAGACTGTTCCCAAACCTTCTCTTTAGAATCACCAAACTTCAATGGGGAGGAAGGAATCACATCTACCAGTGCCCCCTCCCCTTGCTTCCGCCCCCACTTTCATGCAATTGTAGAAATCAGGCAGAGAGATTTCCTTTAGTTGATCGTGAACAATACACAATATATCTGGTGATGCAACAAGTGATTGCTTATCGCTGCGCTTTGGTTGGCTCCCCTGCAGTGCCCAAGTTATTTTGTCCATATCTTCCGTGTTTACAGCGCGATTTCAGTTGTTTCCTTTGTTGGACTTGTGTTATAATCCCAAACAACTTTCTACTTTACTTCATGCCAGTATCTTGAATAGTTTAGGAGATCTATTTTGGATGATCTTGAAATGACCTCCAAGGCCAGTTTGGAAATCAGGTGATTTCCTATATGACTATGTTGTTATTATCAACTCATATCCAGTATTACCAACAAAAACGTCAAGTGCGCCGTAAAAAAGGGGGTTATATGATCGAAGTTTCACTTTACTTGTTAAAATGTACACGGATAAAATTTGGATGATTTTTAATTGAAATAATCAAATGTACAATTGAGAAAATTACATCATGAGTGCCGTTGTGCTTTACGTTTGAAATATATGATAGGTAAAGCACAACAGCACTTAAACAGATGCAATTTTCTCAATTGTACATTTGATTATTTCAATTAAAAATCATCCAAATTTTATCCATGTACATTTTAACAAGTAAAGTAAAACTTCAATCATATAACCCCCTTTTTTACGGCGCACTTGACGTTTTTGTTAGTAATCCGTGAACCTTTTGTACGGCTATGGCGTCATGCTACAAAGGTTTATGTATGCATTGTTTATGCATGCATTGTTGCTGGCCACTTTGAAACAATTCAACTCAGCTCTGAAAGCCTGCACCATACGAAATAAATACGCCATCCTATAGTTTCTAGCTGCCAATAACAACGTAGCTTAGTTTGGTTTAAATCTATATGCGTTTACTTGAAACATGGATTTTTTCATTTTACCGTTAAACAATCAACTTTTTAGCAAAGACATAACACGTGCACGAAGAATGAATCTGGAGTTTGCTGAGTGGCATTGTTCCCTAAATACAATGGTTAAAACAATGTAAACCAATCAAAATCATCGTTTAGGGTCCCGTAACTCCGGAATGGATGGACCAATCAAAAAAGTGATCCCTGTAAGGTTGAAGCCCAGGGAAATTTCTGGCTCAGATCATGTTTCAGATTTTAGGTAGGTGCAGTAGTTTTTTTCTGAAACCGTGTCACACAAGAAGAACAACAGCAACGACAACAAATGAACAGTTTTCAAATTTCCCTGTGGCTTCCTACGTTTACTCTTGCACGGAATTGCATAAAAGTTGGTGTAAAGTTTGGAAAAGTTGCTATCACTATCTGGCCAAGTTTGGTCGAAATATATTGAATAGAAACGGAGAAATTAATAGTTTTAGTTTTGCTGGAGAGAGGACTTCAATCACATATAAACAGGTGGACGGGACTGGACGGGACTTCAGAGACATACTGTATATCGGGCTCTAAACTAAATTATAACGAAAGAGAGCTGAAAGTGATTGTTGTATGTAATGGATCCTGAAATTGTTCTTTTGTTGCATCAAAAGATTTAACAGAGAACTGTGTTGCATTACACTGAATCATGGGAGTTCAGTATTAAGTGTATGATGTTAAATCTTTATTATAATATCGTAGGCCGGATAAAAGGAAAGCCTAAAGGAAAACCACTTCTCCCCTCCTCGCACCCGCATTGAAAATGCACTCTCCACTCTACCTGCAGCCAAAAAGGAGCCAGGCATGAGTGGTCGATCAATCTGATAAGTCGTCGGGAAAATGTCCCGGGAAAATATCCCGGGAAATGTGTCCCGGGAAATGTGACCGACCCATTTCACATTTCACAATAGCACGGGCTTCCTCTAGTTTGTAAATATTGAGAAGCAGTAAAGGATGTTGGGAATCGAAGCTAATCGTCCGTACGTGGTCTCCCCCATCGGAAAGAATGCACCTGCTACATTATCTATTTGTGTATTTGGTTCATTATTTCTCACGAGTTAAAGTAATAACATAGGATCCCAAGTTTAAGAGTTAGCATTCGAACTTATTTGTTAACTTGTACGTTGTTAAGCAAATAGCTGACTGCAAGTTGCTCACCAATCTTGATAATAAATAGGACAGACAGACTAATCAGCGTAAAGATTCAAAATTGTCATTTTTTAACAGATTTCCTTGAAGAAAATTAATGAACGAGCATAAATACGGTCTGGAATTTGTTTAAAGTGGCAGTGCTGAATGGGATTGAGGGGGGTGGATATTACTTTATCATAATCCTATTAACGGTTGCACAAGTTTACATTGGTACAATGATTTGATAATATTTCTGAATGCAATAAAATTAAAGTTAAAATCAAAGTCAAACATAAATTGGGCATTTCTTAACTGTTCCACCTTTTTATACTTCGACCACCAAAAAGAATCAAACTCGCTTATCCTCTTACATAGCATGAATATAAGATTAACACAATCAGGATTAACATAATTTTCGTCACAGTCATCTCCATCATGACAGCATCGTCTCCATCACGATAACATCATCTCCATCATGCACAGTCATCTTCAACTTTTTTTTTTCGTCTTTTTGCCTTTTTAGTTTTTCTGTCACCAGCAAGATCCAAACTGTCCTCCTTTACACAGGATGAACGATTATCATCAGATATCCCATTACTGACAGGTGAAATTTGCCAGTTTGGATAATTAAAGTCTGACGGACGAGGCGTTCCAGTTTCTTTTCCAGCCATAGTGTATGTGGACAATCCATCATAAAAATCGCTAGCATCCTGATTTAACTGGAAATCTGAAAGATGCTCAAGCATTGGTGTCCAGGACCCATCTTCTTCAGGAAACAATGTGATGCGGAAGTCATCTTCTTCGGGTAAAGTAGAGTGTGCCCTCTCTGAACTAAGAAGTTCTGCTGGAAAATCTTCCGATTTAACTGGTAAGAATGACTCATTTGGAAACGCTTTCTGGACATCGGAAAGATTGACAAATACTGGAATCAAACGTTCATTTTTTATGTTATGGAGTAGTTGTTGGGTTTCTGATTTGTCTTCAACTTCAATTTCTGTGTCGTTTTCTAGCTCTTCTTCTTTCACTCGCTCATCTAATTCCATTTCTAGCCACAGTATGTCCATTTTACTTACGGCTGAAAATAATGATAAACCAGAATAATGCAATTTGTGTTTCTGAACGCGCCACTCATCCTCATTTTCACCATCATAAAATATATTTTAACTGCAGCACGAATAATCCAAGATTTACAGTTTTTTTTCTCCAAAATGTGCCCTACCTTTGTGGCAGGTAATTTATCGTTCATATTTATTTTATTTTGGGATTTACAGTGTCTAAATATTAGGTATTTAAAAAAACCTTATTGTGAGAGGCGTGTTAGTGGCATCTAATTATTTTGTTAAGCTATTTATTTAATTTATTTTAAGTAGTAATAATCCACAAAGCATTCAATGGCCTCTAAGGTAAAAAATTAGCAAATATAAATTTCAAAAAGCACACACACAAAAAAAAACATGGATGGGAAAAATGGTGAAATAAAATAGAAAAAAACTCTTAGCTTCTGCATGGTGACGCTGAATTGGTCTGGGAAACGACAATAAACTTGTGTTGAACCCATTAAAATGCAAGGTATTAAAAATGTTGTTTGCTAGGCCATTTCAACCAAAAGTTATACACGCCCCTGTAGACATGCATTACGTTAATAGCTCTGCACTTTACTCCTTTTGCCCCTTCCCCTGCAGAACTCGCCACTGTCACTCTGGCCGCTGACTGCAGCTTTCACCCATACGAGTTTTAGCGCACAACTAAGCAACACATTATTCTGGAGTCTAATAGCATAAAAGGGACAAAATAAAATTGACACCGTCATCCTAGTACAGTTATTGTTTCTTTAAAATCAAAACAATAATTCCAAACTTCCTCAGGTTATCACAAGCACATTAACGCAGAAACAAAAAAAATGATCACTTCTCGGTGTGGGTAGTTATCGAATTACATGCTCACAAATAGTGTAGGCTCCAACTGACTGAACCATCCTTAACAATCTCCTTACATTAAAGCCAAACTGTCCTAAAAGGCTACGTATATCTACCTGCAACCACAAGTACGCATTAACATCAAAATAGGGTCTTATTTATCTGTACAAACCCACTATTGAAGTAGAACAAGTAAGGTTACTAAACTGATTGTTCTGCCTCTTGTGCCTGAGAAAGAAGCTTCAAATAAGTCATGTATGCTTAAATGAATGATTGGATTCAGGAAGCTGTCAGGGAAAGAGCTCACTCTCCTTGGTGACAATGTCTGTACTAGTGCCCTGAAACGGGAAGCCCCCTCTCCCTCCCCCCGCATAGATTCTACCCGGGTTTTTGCCCACAGATTGCCAAGATAGTCGATGATTCACAGCCGACTAGCAGAGCAGATGAAATATTCGCTATGCTAGGGTAGGCTAAATTTATTGGGCTTAAAGAGGAATTCATGAGGTGGCAACAAGTATACTTGCATTCGTATGCATAGAGTCTCTTGTGTTTATGCTGTCATGCCATTCGGTTTGGAACACCCCTGCCACCTTTGCTATAGTCATGGATTTAGTCTTCAGGAAGGCTGCATTCTCATTACACGATTCTCTGAGGACTTTTAAGACAATATTCGGGCTAGACTAGGGAAGGGTAGTCTTACTAAAAATGTAAAAAAAAAAAAAGTGGTTCTGTGTCCACGAGGTAAACTACTTGGGTACATCTGATCCGGCCACACAACTAAGGCCTGGCCCAGAAAAGATTCTATTGATATGGGATTATCCTGTACATCAGAACGTTAAGACCTCGAGGTACCTCAGTTTGGCTGGGTACTATCACTCATTCTCATCCGACTTCCGTGTGAAAGCCACCACTCTTTATGCTCTTTTGAGGGGCCACTGGACTTGGTGCATGGGTCCCCACAGTCTATAGCTTTCCAACAGTTAAAGGATGGCTAACTGACTATACTTCAGCATTACATGACATGTCAAAGCCTCGAATGCCCATCACAGATGCAAGCTTGGCTGGTTACAGCTGTATTATTTCCCAAAACATGAAAGGAAAGGCTTACTCCCAGTAATTTTTGCTGGTTGAAGGCTTTCAGTTGCTGGATCTATACTATTCTGTAGTTGAGCTCGAAATGGGTGCAGTAATTTATGTATGGCGCCTAAAAATCCAGGCCCTATATACATAAAGTACCCTCTTCACGGTGGAAAACGATCTGTAGAGAAGTTACCTGTAACTCATTTACAACTCCAACATGTAACGAGGTTTATATTCATTTTAAACAGAGTTAAACTTTTACATTAAAGTTGGAAGAAGAATTATAAATTGTTCAAAATCAAATTGGTGACATGACCCTTGGATAGCTAAGAAGAGCGCAAGGAACCATGGCATGGGAAAAAAATTTTATAATAATTTGTAGTTATAAATCGCAAATAATATCACATCGAAAACCTAAAGTAGTAAAATAGGCCGCCAAGTTCCGAATGGTTCGGCCCTTAAAAGGAGTGATATCAACACACCAAAACATTCGCCAAGTTAATCGCACCGCTTAATAGTTCGAAGGTTAAATGAAAACTAGAACATTGCTACTTTCGGTAGCAATGTTCAAGTTTTCATTTAATGTCCAAAGTATTATTCAGTGCGATTAGGTTGGCGAATGTTTTGGTGTGTTGATATCACTCCTTTTAAGGGCCGAACCATTCGGAATTTGGCAGCCCCTTTTACCAGTTTTGGTTTTTGATATGATATCACTCCTTTTTTGAAAATTGTGTATTAGACTCAACTCCACTACCGTGCAGATGTGTAATAAAGTGCCACTTCACAAGAAATTGGTTTTCAACAACTTCTACTACCTTTTGCCTATAGGCCGAGCCATTCTCAACTCAGTCACCTCTTTATATGTTTTTGGTTTGGTTTTAATTTTGTTGTAATTTGTATTATTTAGTTAGTTTTGGTGTGTTGATATCACTCCTTTGAAGGGCCGAAGCACTCTCAAATTGGTGGCCTCTTTACCAGTTTTTGGCTTTGTTTATTTTGCTTTGTTTTTACAGTTGGTTTATTTTTGGTGAATTGGACGTGAATACAATTTCTTTGCAACGTTATTAGATTTATCGTGATACACTAGTGTGTGTCTAGGAACGCACGTCTCATTGTCCGAACTTTGACTGTCCAATGAGAGACGATAACGACAATATTAACAATTCTTATAGCAATATTTTCGTACTTACGCACCCTCCCACGCTATCTCCGTTACGCCCCCAGGCTCCAAACCATAAAAAGGTACGCAGAACGTATTGTACTGCACCCATTCGTCCAATTTCATAGATGGAAGCCTACCCGCTATCTTGGTAGCGATGAATAATCACCCTATGGGATTTAACGTGGGGATGAGCGAATTAGCTAGCTAGTTAGCTAGCTGGCTAGTAGTAACACATTTACAACGTTATTGAGGGTCAGGTTTTGCATTGAAGCAGCTTAGCTGGCATTCCTACATGAGTTAATTTTTGTCAGGTAGGTCATTGCTCTAGATTTCAACACAATTTAAGCTTTTGTACCGCATTATTATTTTTCCTCAAATACGTGAAATGTGCCCAACTATGCTTCAGAATATAAGACACTGACGCTATGGCGTCGTGCTACAATGGTTTACAACCTCGACAATTGAATTGATGTGATGTTTGTTGCCTAACTTGGTGCGACACACTAGCGTGTGTCTAGATTAAGGAAAATTGGAAATTAGTCATTAGCGAAAATTATACACAAGAAATAACGTAGTTCAGTAAGCCACCTTTATGCACTTATGTTTCGTCGGAGTGGCATGACTCAGATTCGAACCGGCCACCCAGTTCGCCCCCAGATCAGTTGCATAGCATCTTAACCGCTATGGCCACATCCTCCACTGGCCATGAGGTGGCAACAAGTATACTTGCATTCGTATGCATAGAGTCTCTTGCGTTTATGCTGTCATGCCATTCGGTTTGGAACACCCCCGCCACCTTTGCTATAGTCATGGATCTAGTCTTCAGGAAGGCTGCATTCTCATTACACGATTCTCTGAGGACTTTAAGACAACCCGTTATTAAGGTCACAATCGTGGCCAGGCGTACAGCGGGTCATGCCACAACGACGAAACGTAAGTGCATAAAGGTTGCTTACTGAACTACGTTATTTCTTGTGTGTATAATTTTCACCCTTGTTTTTTTTGCTAATGGCTAATTTCCAATTTTCCTTAAAATTTGTAGTTTGGTTAGCGCTACTGCTTCATCCATTTCTGTATTCGGTATCCAGAACTTTGCGGTTACTTCCGGGATAGGACGTTTCTTTTGTCACAAGTGCTTTGCACTTTCAATTAAACTACTAAACCCAACTCGGATACGGCACTGCAGAATTCCGTACACATGCAATGCTGAAACTACATGTCTTTCTTGCTGATTCCTGTACAACTACAACGTAAGTTGGTGAAGTGAGCGCCCGCATCAAACCTGTATAATTAGAACGACAGGTAAATGAGGAAACTAAATAGGTACAGCAGGCGTAATAGTCAGTGAATTTTGTCGTGCTGAATTCAGTTAAGTCGACAAATGTAGTTTACACTCCTCCAATATTTAACCTTCCCGACGTGCTTGTTCCTCACAATCTTCCAATGATTTGGGGCACCCCCTTGTAGTGCTTCTTTTACAGAGTTTGGTTGGACAGGAATTGACACCACAGCAGAAATTCCACTTCACTATCTTCTTGTGGCAGAGATGTGACCGAAGTCTTGGCAGTAGCTGATTGTGTCGACGTCGCCCCCTTCCGACATCATCTTCTGGAACAAACTTGGGACAGATATCTCTAGACATTGGGCTCCACTTCTCGTTAACCAGGTGGTCTGAGGTACTAATGCGCATGCTTACGAAAGTTTCGTTCTTGCTGATTCAGTTTCGGTTTGAAGTGACTTAGTTACATCTATGCTTGCAATCAAGTCATCCAGAAGTTCTATTTTATTTACGTTTTTCTTTCGAGGATACTTTAGTTGTGGAAGAATATCCTCTTGAAAATCTATATTTCTACTGATCTTATAATTATCACTTTGTTTGCGTCGATATCAAATAGATTATAGGATTTTGACTTCATATCATTATCTAACGTGACACAAAGGTATCAAGGACCGCGGTAGTAGTCCTTATGCATGCCACAGCATGAACTTCCACGTTAACCGTCAAACTTTGAACTTCTATAGTTTCGCCCAGAATTTACATAGAGCAACGAAATTCGGTATTTGGGGGTTGTGTCGTAACTATTTCACTGCATTGCAAATTTTAATGACAACAATCGAACCGTTCGGCATCCACAGTACATCCATTTTTTGTTGTTGTTGTTGTTATTGTTGTTATTGTTGTGGCTCTTTGCCGTCACCTGAAGATCGAACCACTGAACCGATTTTTAAGTTCTGTAGCTTAAGACGTAGGTATGGAGGAGGCCTAGGGCCTTGCGCATGCTATTTTAATGTAACTACAATATTCTTGTGATGGAAAGCCAAATGGGCTAGAAACTTTGCTCTCACCTAGAGATCGAACCAACGAACTGATTTTCAATTTCTGTAGCTTAAAATGTAGATATTAACATCGACCAGGGCCTTTTGAACGCGGTTTTCATGTGACTGCCAGCAGTCTCGTTAGCAGAGCATTTATTATTGAAGAGCACTGGGCAGAAATCATTAAGTGGAGGACACATTTTCTTGCAAATCCTGCTAAAAGCATGAAATTTGGTACGTAAGTCTTTCTTAGCAGTACAAATCGAACCAGCCATGGACCCCCCTCCCCCCTGAAATACCCTGTAAGGGGCGCCAGCACCCCCCTGTGCCCACTCCCTGAGGCTTGATCAACAAATTTTTGCAGATTGAGCAAAAACATGAAATTTGGTACACAAGTCATTTTTAGCATTATAAATCGAATCAGGCATGGAACCCATGATATACCCCCAAGGGTCCCCCTGTGCCCACTCCTTGAGGCCTGACCAACAAATTCTTGCAGATAGTGCTAAAAGAATGAAATTTGGTACACAAGTCATTGTTAGCAGTAGAATTGAAACTAGCTATGGAACTCCTGCGTAATCCTCCAAGGCCTCTCAGTACTTCCCCTTTATTCCCACGCCATGAGGTTGATACCCAAAAATTTCTTGTTGATGACACTGGAAACATGCATTTTGGTACACCAGTCATTCCAGGAGTAGAAATTGAACCAGCCATGGATCCCTATACAATAACAGCACCACAGCCTCCCCCAGCACCCCCCCCCCCCCCCGCCCGCGGGGGCCCATGAGGGACAAATTCTCGATGAACTCGTTGCGGCGCGTACTAGTCAATTCAATTGTTGGCTTATAAGTCGAGCTAGCGATGGAATCCCTCGAGATGTTCCCCTAAGACCCTTTCCTGTCCCTCCACCACACTCACCGAGGTTAATGATCAACAAATTCTAGTTTCATTTGTACTGCTAAGAATGAGTATGTACCTATTCATGTTTTAGCGTGATCAGCTAGAATTTGTTGATCATTAACCTCGGTGAGTGTGGTGGAGGGACAGGAAAGGGTCTTAGGGGAACATCTCGAGGGATTCCATCGCTAGCTCGACTTATAAGCTAAGAATTGACTTGTGTACCAAATTTCATGGCTTTTAGCTCGATGTTCATGATTAACCCAAAATTCTGGCCCGTTAACCAGGGGCGTACTGGCCATACGGGAAAACGGGAGGTTTCCCGTGGGGCCTATGCCCTAAGGGCCTGTCAGGGCCTACTGAAATTTTTTTCATAATGACAAATTCCTATGAAACGCCACAAGAGAAGGGCCTAAATTACCCATTTCCCGGGCCTAAATGTCCCTCCCAGTACGCCCCTGCCGTTAACAGCTGCACTACACGTGGAGATCGAACCAATGAACTGATGCTCAAGTTTTAAAGCTTAAATCATAGGAATGAAGAAGGCCTATGGCCTTTTGAATGCTATTGTAACGTGACTACAATTATTGTTGTTCTTATTCGGGAAATTTTGTTCTCACGTAGAGATTAAACCAAAGAACCGATTTTCAGTTTTTATAGCTTAAAATTGAGTATTAAGAAGGCTCTCGTATAACAGTTATTTTAAGGTGATTACGGTATTCTTTTCTGTGTTATTCTTGCTGAAATAAGAAAAAAACACAGGTATTAGTATTAAAAAACGCTTAAGCATATAAAATATGGATGTAAGCCTTAAAAAAACTTTAAGCCTTACAGGAACACATATTAGAAAAAGACATGTAAGCCATCACCGTCGCACTAAAACGTGTTAAAGAAGCTCCAGCATGTTTTTTGGGGCGCTGGAGATTCTTGCACACGTATTAGTGCAACACTGATGGCTTACATGTGTTTTTCTAATATCTGTTCCTTTCGGGCTAAGTTTTTTAAGGCTTGCATCCGTATTTTATGTGCTTTAGCAATCTTTTAATACTAATACCTTTAGGATGTAGCTTGTCTTGCTTGAATGTGGGCTGCAGTTCATAGAATAAGTAGCCTACTGCTTCAAAGATTTTATTGCAGGTTTTAGTCCTGCTTTAGTCCACAGTTTTTTTTTTTTTTTTTTTAATTAATTTCTTTGAGCCTTAAGTCAGCCGAAGCAACTTAATGCTTGTATGGCTGAACCGGCTCACTTTTGAACATTACCAGACTTTTAGAGAAGAAGAAATGTCTGGTAAAGGGAGGTGCCAACCCGGGGAATCGATCCGGGAAACCTCCGATCATCGTAGGGGTCGAAAGATTGTCCAGAATTGGCCAGAATAGTTCCCATAGTCGCTGAAGGAGCATGGTAGCCTCTCACGCTACCCTGGCCGGCAGTCCTGGCGGGGACTTTGCCAAGGTCCCCCTTCCATGGGTTCGACCAGATCTGCAAACCTCCAGCAACCAGGCTGAGCTCTCTCACAACTCAGCCACGATGACCACTCACAACTCAGCCACGATGACCACGTTGTGGGGCTAATGAACTTACTGTTTACATTAATGTAATCGATTCGTGTGTAAACCACAGCACTTACCATTTTTCACCAGATCTTAACGGTAACAATGTTTCTGACAATGTTGCAGGCACCAATGACGTTATCGAGAGATTTGTCACTCCGCAATATCCTAAGATTGCGGCGAGTAAGGGCAGAAAATTGTTGCTTGATACCATTCTCAAGCATATGTTGTTGAACGCATTGATTGTTATACTCTGTACCTTGGTCAAATTGCAGTCTCTGTAAATTACAACCTGTTTCAGCCACGGCTGTTAGACGAAACTTCGAAAATGTTCATACACTATGTCCTTTGTTTTCATAATTGTTACCGTTAAGTATCTGCAGAAGCCATCAATAAAAGTAACAAAATATTTACTCTCTGTCATTGTCCTGGTTTGCTCTGGTTTGCCAGCTTTTAGTGTAACAAAAACACCAATTTTTATTTATTGTTTTAACTTAACAAATGTTAGCGATCTATGGTAATATCCAAGATGGCAGACAATACCGAAGCCTGGTGGTGGGGACACTTCAGGTTAGTCTTTTAGACACTCGCTAGTGTTTACATACTAATTTAGTAATACACAAAGATACTCTGTAGTTTCAGGCTTCTTGGGAGCTATTCGTTACTGTATAACTTGCTGTAGTTTATCACACTTAACAAAGGCATGTTAGCGCTGTCAGGCTCAAACTGCCGCTGTTCATTTATCTCATATCTCCGTTATATATATATGCAAATTGTTCGGACCTTCCATTCTTGAAAGCCTGCATGTAAAGCCAGGAACGATGTCTTAATATTTAATTTCCATCAAGTTAAAAGTTAAAAGTCCTTAATGCACGGCGGTGACGTCACGCCAACACATCCCCATGCTAAAAGTGTAGCCGTTATATACGGTTAATCTGAAAATCCACAAACGTGACCGTGGGTTAATTTTGATAACCCACACTTTTTTGGATAATCTAACACTTTTTCCGCGCTCTACACAACCACTGCTCTACCACGTGACATACTTTGCAAAACTACCGTACACAACACAATTTCAACCAACATAAATAAGCATATTTGCAACCTGCGACATTTATCGTACTAACACGAAAAAAAAACCTCGCGTAGGCTACTATGCTAGAACCCTACCCATGTAAGAATGGCCCAATCCACCAACCTTTCGCTCCGACAGTACTAAAACTAGGCTACCGACACTTGTAAACACACCTAAATACACCTAAAAACATACGGTACTCAAGCGAACAGCACATTTGTAACCTGGCGATATTTTCCGCACTAACACGAAAAAAAAAACCTCGCGTACGATGCTAGCCCCCTCCCCACCCCCATCCATGAATGAATAGCCGAATCCGACAACCTTTCGTTCTGACGGTACGAAAACTAGCCTACTGACACCTTCTAAAACACACCTAAAAACCAACGAGACTCAAGCGAATAGCGCATTTTATACGCTATATCTTATTTAAACTAATAAAGTAGAAAAAATACGGTTTTACCTTAAACACAAACGTCGGTGACTGGGACTGGATATAGGGACGTCCTCGCGTACGTGAGACTTTCGCAGACAGGAAGTTTAAACCGGAAGTTTGAGTTCAGGAATTTACGTCATGTTTCACAAATAAAATTTTCAAATAAATTTTTTTTTAATCTCAAATAACTAGATGTTGGCTCGACGTCACACCTTAGCATTAAAATACATATCCGTGAGCCGTTGTCGATTTAACGGTTATAATTGCTCTTGAGCTCGAACGGCTAGTCCATTATCTCGGGGCTGGAGGGAGACACTCGTTGGGCTTCCCCCACTCGTGATTTCCTCCACCCCCTCGATAGTGGACTAGCCGTTTCTCGCTCGCTCGCAGTTATAACCGTTAAATCGACAACGGCTCACGGATACCTACTACTTAATACCTTGGTTGAAATTATTATTACTGGAGATTGCCAGACGGATCTAGGAGACCGATTCTAGGCCATTCAGAGCGCCAGAATGCATTGTAGCCTTCTCCGCCAATGGGAAGCCGCGTTAGCTCTAGAGAAGCCATGGCGAGAAAGTCAAGAAAGCTGAGTTTGCTCACATGGCTTGGAGCCTGAGGTAAACCGGAAATAAGGCCCTCTTCTACAGGGCCATGTCAGTCTTCCCATAGATCTGTATAAAGAAAAAAAGAAAAGTAGCTCGCCTGCTGCCATCATCGATGTAGCATGTCGCTATGTGCAATCTTCGTTTGCGGGCGAAGCTCAGCAACAGGGAGGCTATGAAGTCACAGTTAGGTCTGCAATGCTTTACTAACCTAAAGGTATGTTGTGTAGTTAGTCCAGGGGTTTCTTGCCATATCTTCCCAATGGTATATCTTATGGGAACACTTACCCCCCTCCCCAGATGCAAATAAGAGGAAAGTAGCATAAAGTTCACTCACCTTTCAATGAGCCGTACGAGCCTTACTGCCAGAACTCCCTGCAGGAGTTTAATGCTTATTTTATTCTTTGAAATGCTTTAGTGTCAATATAAAGCAAAACATTGCGTACGTGTCTGACATGTTCTAGGCAAATACTAGAAATGTTCTACCACGGCATGACCGATGTTTGAGCGGATGTTTATGTACCGTATTACTGAACTTTGTATGCTTACTGATGTTCGAGATGCGACAAGATTGCCAGCTTACCGCACCCATGAGATGCTACAATAACCACCCAGAGAATTCTACTGCTTCTGCTAGTATTTATTCAAGGACTTAGTAATAGTGTTCATCAGCGGGCTCCAGCCTGAGCCTGCTGGTGGCCTACCTAATGTCACTATGCCGTCGTATCCGTTGTTACGTGCCCTAGGGGGCTTAGGTTAAGTAACTACTACTACTTATTTAATATCCCTCATCTTGGAGGCAAAACTTGTTTATACGTCACTTTCTTTAAGTATTAAAAAGCTTTACATACCCAAACAATCAAGCGTTTAGATTTTGTTTTCTTGCAAAACATTTTTTTCCCAAAAAAAAAACGTGTAACATGACGAGTTACATTTTAAACGGTCTCTCCGCAGTTATGACCTATGTACGGTACCTGCGTTCATCACAGAGATGCGATCCGCAATTTTTCGTTTTTTTCTTTCAACGGAATTAAAGACGTAAGTAGGGAACATTTGCTGAAACAAAAACAACAGAAAGAATAATGATTAAAAATATGCAAATTTCCAAGCTACTAAGGAAAAATACAGATGTAGGTTCTTCTAGCACTGAATGGCTTGACAAAAGGTTTGCAAAAAAAATTTCTCTATTTGTAGGTTCGAAAATAACATAAAAAACTCTGTTAAATTTTTTAAGAATTTTTTTTCCTTTTCAACTGATTATGACAAAAAAACTGTTCATATTATCCAATTATGTGGTCGATTTATGCCCAAATGTGAAAGAAAGAATAACATTTTATTCCAGGTAAACACTGAGGAAAATAATTCATGTTAACTTCCTTTCCCAGCTCTAAGAAAAAAGGGACCATGAAAATCTGAGGATGCAAGGGAACTAGATTTGCCAGGACCCCTTTCAGTTACTATTAGTCACTATGATTAATGTTAAAAGATTAAAGTTAGACATCTTTCGGAGTGGCTTAAATTACAGTGTGTATATAACCCTAGGCTGCAAGCTAGGGTTACACTGCAAGCTAGGGTTATACGCTGTTTTTGCAGGCTAGTTCAAAATAATAATGCCGACACAGAGCTGCTTGAAAGATGAAATTTCGTGCAGAAGTGAATCCTTGGGGTGATAACAAATTTCTCCCTAGAACGACACCTGCATGTCAAAGACTGAATTATCCACAATTTTTGCCCAACCTAAACAATGATCTGCGTGGTGTTGCTACTTGGAGAACCCGCAATCTTGGAATCAAAAATGAAGGAAGACTAACCAAGGTGGGAGATACATATTGTGACACCAGGCTTCACTGCAGGCCATACGAAAACTGGAGCCATTAGAAGCATCACTACTTTTGGATTGCTTTCCAACAAGACATAGGTACAAGTGTCGAGCTGTGGAACGAACACCCATGCGCAGTGGCATTTTGGTTTTTTTTCATCGTCATGGGTTTTTCTATAAAAGACCTAGAGCGATGACGAAATGAACAAAAAGCTCATGCACGTGGTCTGCACGTGGTCGTGCATTGTTGGGACCTCTCACATTCTAGCCAATGGCGAGAATCAAAACAAGACATTATAAATCGACGACTCAAATTGGAGTTGCCGTAGAAAATGAATCTCAAGAGGCAAACAGAGTTATCAAAAGAGTGGTACACTTACTTCTGCACGAAGGAAGTCAGACGAGAGCAGTTTTGGGGCCTTAACCTAAAACAAGTGTTGAGGCTTTTATTTCCTCACCGAAACCATTACACCTGTGAGCGTTATTGTCTGGAATTTGAATCCACCAATTTTTTTTTTTAATTGTGACTGCCAGTGATTGTTAATCATACTGGAATTAATTAAATTAATTGTAACCACTGTGTTAATGGATGCTGGAACCAATTAATACTAACCGCAGTACTTGGGACAGAAATATTCAGTTGATTGCGGAAACAGATTATGCCAAACTTTGTTTGAGTGCAGTAAATAAGTTTTATCGAGGCGACAAATTAAAAGTTGCTAATTGAGCCTAATTCACATTTTCATTCGCCCACGATTGGTTTAGGGAAAACCTGACTAGCAACAGGCGAATTAATTTTTTTTGAGACCGTCATTTTGGGGTGACGCCATCTTGGTCCAAGAGGACGACCAGAGGATTCCCAGGAGGATAACGGCACTTTGGATGCCGCTAATTTAGAAGCAAGACACAGTGCTTACATTTCCCTTACTGAGGGTAGTTGTAGCTAGTCTACAGGTTGGGAGTCTTACTCTGCCACTTCCACTGGTAGTGAAACACCACTTTTACACGCTTAAAGTTTTTCCAAATATAGACAGACAGAAAAGTTAAATAAATGTTTGCGAACACTTGAGTCAAATCCAAGTGTTTCCAACTATTTAAGTAGTGATGGATCAATTCTTATTGACCCTTTTGGAGGCGAGCACATTGATGAGAGGCAACAGGCAGCCGAGAAACTGTCCGTGCAAGGCCAACACTCCCCAAGCTGGCCGGAAGAGGACAATGTGCATTTAGCCATGCTTAACAGACTGGCTGGGCTGCCATTTCTGGAAGGAGACGACGATGGACTTTCTTTTCCGCAAGTAAATGTGCAACTACCAAACTTCCATACTTGCAAATTAGCAAGGTCAACAAACTTCAGCAGACGCAAGCACCAACCTTTCGCAGTCTTTATTCTCCCTAGTACCTAGCAACCAAGAAATGTACCACCATGCTAACAAGAAGATGACTCGACTCGCCAACTTCTGGTTCAGAAGCAAGGGGCAATGTCCATTATTAGCTAACTGCATTTGGTATGGAAGCAAAACCCGCAGCATCGCTCATGATCAACTTAAAAAAGAACTTCAGTTTTTGCAGTAGAAACCTGTTTGGAAAGTTGTTCACTCACAATGCCTTTAAAGTAAAGGTTTTATTGCAGCTGGCCATTTGCGCTGTGGAAGGACAAACTAAAAAGGATAAACCACTTGAATCAAAACTGTCTGAACACTTATCATTCGGCAACCAGACATCTTTTGAAAACTTGAGAAGCCAGCTTGAGCCACCCGTGTTTGCCACACAAATGACAGCTGACTCTGCACTTTTGAAATGCTCGGGAATACAAGCTCACATAAAACAAGCCTACACAAAAAACGGCTAACTCGGTGCTTTTGTAATGCTCAGGAATGCAAGCCCATTACAGATTACATCGTCTTGGCTTCATTCTTGAGCTGTTCAACTCAAATGGATATGCCTGAAAACATAGGTCAAGCAACAGTAGACAATGCCACTTTAACAGCTCAGGTTGGGCAGTTGCACTTCAACAACCAAAGGAGGCTATGTCAAAGAGGACTACCAAGGATCATCATGGGATTACAAAAGAGAACGACGCGACGCCACCACAGCATGAGGATTGCCGCCATGATGAGGGATTACCACTAGCATACATCAACAGCACCATTAAACAGCGTACTTTGCAAAATATAAATAAGATGTATTTACTCCCAGGACAGGCACCAATGCTTTCACCTAGCATCATGCACCAACTTTCAAACTGCCAAAAAACCCAACACCAAAGTGTAAAGGACAACTGATTACCAGACACCTAAAGAATTCCTGGATCAACAGACATTTCAACTTTCCAACACTTATTAGAAACGATTCTTCCATTCCCTTTGGTTGGAGATGTAGAATCTTGGTTGAACTTCAACAAACCATTTTTCAGCTTGGAAAACTTGCAAGACATCTTTAGGAAAGACTTTGAGCCTCGAAATTACACACAGCAACTTAGAAGAGAACTGGAGAGTAGATTCATGCGTAGAAATGAAATAATGTCTAATTTTATTCACTCTATCAAGGTTGGAACCACAGGCTTCAGAGCAGGTTAAGTCATACACATCCACCCAGAGTACTTGCACCACTTGCAAGACAAAATGTTTTCTACATTAAAGCAATACTTCTGAAGGTTACAGGGTAAAGGAGCTTATTGAACGGCAATGAACGTACCAACAACCACCCGAATGAGGGGAAAGTATCCAGCCCTGGCATGATAATAGTATGGAATGGCGAAACCCAACCCAAGAAGAAGTATGGTAGTCAGCATGAGTACAGGCTGACAAACAAGGATTAAAACCAAACACCGGCTTATATAACATCTAATTGCTAATTCCAAAGCCTCGACCGACGTGGATTTCAAGCTGGGAAATATTCAACTAAGTCCAAGCACAATTCACCTAAGTAACAGACAGCTGATGTGGCTGAAGAGGATGCAAAGGAGCAATTCAAGAAAAATATGACAAAAAGACGGGAAAGGGCGATTATTTTGCATGCAGTAATTCTGGCCACTACAGGGCCCAGTGTACACAAAGTCAGTCAAAAAACAAGGTTGTAATACTTTGACTTACCGTCAAAGCAAGCCAGCCAAGACTCGGAGCAAAGATTGGAAGACAAGAGATGGTTTAGGATGTGGAAGTGTTAAATCGTATGAGCTTGTAATGTTAGATGCAAACACAACGTTGATGCAGAAACAAGAAAAGGAGTCATCCCACTGCTACCTACCATGTTAGAGGCGCAGACCTACCCAGCATTAAT
Source organism: Lithobius niger (assembly GCA_023313725.1). NCBI lineage: Eukaryota > Metazoa > Arthropoda > Chilopoda > Lithobiomorpha > Lithobiidae > Lithobius > Lithobius niger. The sequence goes on along the minus strand of JAHWFP010091821.1, from coordinate 21,159 downwards.
CGACACTGACTCGACCTTGAGTACCATCAGCAAGGAAGTGGCTGACTATATTGTCAGAGTGGGGCACATGATGCACACAGACTAAAAAATCGTGTTTTTGTTGGCATTTGGCCATGCAAACAGAAATGTATATTTAAGAACAACGATGGGGAGAAAATCACTCAATGATGCACACATTCTGAGCTCTCAACGACGCAGCATAGTATTATTAGTACGGGACTTCCTACATAAGACTTGGGTGCCAGTATGTCAGTAGACATCAGAAACAAAGGTTGGAAGAAAGATTCCAAACTTACTCCATTAATGGACCAGAACGAAAGCTTTGCACCATTTGAAAATAAGAAAATAGATTAAGATGTGGCTGCAGCAGACGGCACATTACACAAAGCAAAAGAGGAAGTGGCTCAGGAAGACTTTAAGGAAGTTTCCCACGGTCTTAACAGTGAAGTTGGGGCTAACTGATGTGTATAAAAACAAAATGAAAGTAAAACCAGACGCCAAACCAGTCAAGATGACTCTGAGGCCCATAAATCATTTCACAAGACCTATCATCGACAAGCAACTTGACTCATTGATTCAAGATGGCATCATCCAGCATGGATTCAGCCAATGGAGCACTGTACCAGTTCTTGCTCCTATGCATGATACACCCAAGAACGAGAAAAAAGTATCTAGACTTTTGCCTGCTGAATTCTCAATGTCATCAAGACAATTAATTACACAAGGAACAATGCCGAGCAGATGGTAGGCATGTTAGGTGGCACTACGTATTTTACAATAATTAGGCTGAAGACAGCATGGCAAACTGTTCCTTCAGAACACATCGGTGCAGTTTTGTTGTTAAGAGAATGACATTTTTACTAAATGGTGTACCTGTATCATTTGCCAGGATGATGGACATATTCTTGAATGACTCACTTTTCTCCCACTTGATGATTCATTGTGACAACGCCGTCATGTTCTTTCCTGATTTTGACTCACTTTTGACCCACAATGCCGATATTCTTCAGAAGTTACGGGAGGCGAACTTAACAACCAGCATCAAAAAGACACAATTTTGTGTTTAAAAAGTCAACTATCTGGGACATATCATCATGGCTGGACAAATCATCCAAACTCAGACAGGGTAGATATTATCAAAAACTTCCCAGAACCAACCAAGGTGAAGGCACTTAGATGCATTTAGGTTCATTCGGATTTTTTGCAATCATACATCCCATTATTCCATGAAACTGCAGCCGTTTTAAATGACTATATCAAGAAGAAAGTTAATGGAATTGGATGCCAGAATGCTCACAAGTATTACAAAATTTGAAGGATAAACTTATTGAGGCGACTCTACGTTTCCCTGATATGTGTGAATCCCTTTGAAATACATGCAGATTCAGAGTCAGGTAGACTCAAAGCATTCCTTCGTCGGGAACAGGCAGGCAAAGGCATATCACCAGACATCTTTGCACGATCCTCGAACTTCACAAGAAAAACAAAAGAAAGGAAAACACAAGAAAGATGGTTTACCTGATGTGCTGGTTGCTATCTCCGGGGTGTTTGAGACATACAAGACGAGTGAGGAGATTCATGAATACTTCAAAATGGAGATAAATGTGACTGACCAAGCACCGAATTTTCGTTCAAATGATGAATTTCGTAAAGCTCAACAGAAAGAAAGAAATCTTGCAACAGATCGCTAAGCTAAGTGATAAGCCGTCCAAATGCTACCAAATAGTCAATTTTAGCATTTCGCAGCTGATAAAGCAAGACACGAAGGAAACCAGAAATCCTCGGCAACCTGTTGGATTTGAACTCACTTGAATTACAAGAAGTTGTCATTCTCTTCATACCTCTCCTAGAAAGCGTACGTCATTGAACCCGACAAACACCAGCAACAGGTAGTCGACGTGGATGTGGCACTGAACTATGTAGAGAAGAATGATGACGACGCTCTAGACATGGAAGCCGAAAACGAACAATGCGCGAAAAGTACTTTGATGACTAAAAAGTCAGAAATAGAGAACTTCACTATGTTGTTATGCTATGTTGTTACGTTGTTGCTATGTTGTTGTTGTTGTTGTTGTTGTTGTGTAAGTAACGATTGAACATTTTTTTCTTTCAAAGTTTAAAACACAGAAAGTCATATTGTTACATAAAGTGTGTCGTTTTATCAAGGACCGCGGAAGCGGTCCTTATGTAAGCCTCAGCATGAACTTCCATGTTAAACGTCAAACTCTGAACTCCTATAGTCTCGCCCAGAATTGACATAGACCAACGAAATTCGGTATTTGGGGTCGTGTCGTAACTATTTCGCCACATTACAAATTTTAATGACAACAATCAAACGGTTCGGCGTCCACAGCATGGCCATTTCTTGTTGTTGTTGTTGTTGTTGTTGTTGTTGTTGTTGTTGTTGTTGTTGGGACTCTTTGCCCTCACCTGGAGACCGAACCACTGAACCGATTTTCAAGTTCTATAGCTTAAAACGTAGGTCTGGACAAGGCCTAGGGCCTTTCGCAGGCTATTTTAACGTAACTACAATATTCTTGACACGGAAAGCCAAATGGGCTAAAACTTTTGCTCCCACCTAGAGATCGAACCAATGAACCGATTTTCAATTTGTATAGCTTAAAATGTAGGTATTAACACCGACCAGGGCCTTTTGAACCCGATTTTGATGTGACTGCAGTATTCTCATCGGCAGAGCAATTATTGTTCCAGAGCACTGGGCAGAAATCATTAATGTTGCTGTTGGGACTCTTTGTCCTCGCCTGAAGATCGAACCACAGAACCGATTTTCAAGTTCTATAGCTTAAAACGTAGGTATGGACAAGGGCTAGGGCCTTTCGCATGCTATTTTAATGTAACTACATTATTCTTGACACGGAAAGCCAAATGGGTTAGAACTTTTGCTCTCACCTAGAGATCAGACCAATGAACCAATTTACAATTTGTACAGCTCAAAATGTAGGTATTAACACCGATCAGGGCCTTTTGAACACGATTTTGATGTTACTGCAGTATTCGCATCGGCAGAGCAATTATTATTGTAGAGCACTGGGCAGAAATCATTAAGTGGAGTAACAAATGTTTGCAGAAATTTTTCAGAAAACATAAATTTGGTACACAAGTCTTTCTTAACAGTAAAAATCGAACCAGCCATGGACCCCAATGAAATACCCAAAGTGCCATCAGTCCCCCCCCCCTCCCGCCCCAGAACCTCCTCGTGATGCCTCCCAGGGGTTTGGGCAACAAATTCTTATAGGTCAAGCTAAAAACATGAAATTGGGTGCAAAAGTCACTCTTAGCAGTAAAAAACGAATCAGCCATGGAAAAGACTCTCTTATAACAGTTATTTTAAGGTGATTACAGTGTTCTTTTCTGTGTTATTCTTGCTAAAACAAGAAAAAAAATAAGGGATATTAGTATTAAAAAACGCTTAAGCGTATAAAATACGGATGTAAGCCTTAAAAAACTTAAAGCCCTAAAGGAACAGATATTAGAAAAAGACATGTAAGCCATCAGCGTCGCACTAATACGTGTAAAAGAATGTCCAGCTTGCCATTTGGGTCGCTGGACATTCTTTTACACGTATTAGTGCGACGCTGATGGCTTACATGTCTTTTTCTAATATCTGTTCCTTTAGGGCTTTAAGTTTTTTAAGGCTTACATCCGTATTTTATACGCTTAAGCGTTTTTTAATACTAATATTTGTAGTAAAGCGTGCTCCAAGTTCGAAAATGCGTCAAATAAATATCTTCCATCATTTCAGTTGTCGAACCACGCCTTTCTTGTCTACAGCTGTATGCAGAAGAAAAATGGTTGCCAAGACACGTGAAAAAGTCAAGTAATTTTCTCTCCTACACAACCCTGCAATACAGGTAACGATGTACCAGCCTCAATTGGTACGGCAAAATTTTCAACGGGTAGGTAGCATTGTAAATAATTTGTAAATATCAGGCTAACTTTTAGAAATTAGAATAGAGAATGTCTTCAAAATGGTTTGGCTCAGTTTTGAACCCTAACTCAAAGTGGGGAGGGGGTGTGGCTCCAGGCTTTATGGGACAGCATACAAAAATTGGAGCCAGAAGCGCCCCTTTAAGGAATGCTTCCCAACAAGACCTAGACGTGAGTATCAAGTTACGACATGAATGCCAATGTGCAGTGGTGTTCTGGACTTTCGTCATCAGCCTGGATTTTTCAATAAATGAACCAGAGCGACAACGAAATGGTCTGAAAGCCAATGCACGTGGTCGGCATGGTTTGGACCTCTCACAACTGACACCGAAGCAAGAATTAACACATTATAAATCGACGACTCAAATTGGAGTTACCGTAGCAAGTGAATCCAAGCAGCGAACAGAGTTGTCGATCAAGTCTGTACGCTTATAGCTCTGCATTTAGGAAAGCGAGGTAAGAGTATTTAGCGCCAGTGCACACGTGCGGTACCGCATTTGCGGTTTGGTTTACGTGCCATCTGTTGGGTACTGCACACGTACCAGCATCGATGTTGCGTTCCCGCCCGACGCTCGTTCGGTCGTTTTGCACCGCAATTCCCCCATCAACGCAGCTGTACCGCAGCGTTAAAAAAACGCAATTGCATCTCTGAGTACCAGGGGGCAAGGAAGGCGAGCGGATAGCACGACCGCTTTCTGCCTGGGAGGTCCGGGTTCGATCCTGGCCTCGTCCACCCCCTGGCATTTTCGGGAAGAGAAGGGCCCTGTGGTGCCTCGTGCTCATGTCGATTGTGGCATGTCAAAGATCCTGGGGTTTTCCACTTGGATTTCTCCGGCTAAATTGTTTCTCTCGCCGTCGACTCATAATCATCCTCATCTTCATCTGGAGGTGACGCCGGGCTATGCAGCCGCCATTAGGTGACGGAGTGCGGTCTGCGCCCTGATTCAAAAGGGAGAGCCACTAGCATCATCATCATCATCATCATCATCGTACCTTGGGTGATTTGAGGAGTGCACACGTCCACCGTTTACCGCAAAAGCGTTACCGAAAATGGCGTCCAATTTCGAAGCAATAGACATGGAATTGTTTATTGGGGGGAGTAAAGAACTATCCTGAAATATGAAATGTTGCTGCAGAAATTGATTGAAGACTCATTGGGAAGTAATTAAAGAACTTATCCGAATTTTGTAGTTAATCTGCAAAGGATGTATAACATCTTTCCCTGGTACGTCTAAAATTAGTACATCAATGTACCAAAATTCGTCGCATTGGTTTTAAATTATATTTTTTTGTTCACGAGGTAGGCGAAAAAAGCAATATCGTCTCATTGGTTTCAAACTGTAATTTTTTGTACACGAGGTTAGGGAACCGAACGCGCACATACGTCACCGAAGCGGCACCGCAGCGTCGACGCGCGTTAATAAAACGCACGTGTGCACCGGCGCTTAGGGCCTTAACCTAAAACAATTGTTTAGCCTTTCATTTCCTCAGTGAAACCATTACAATATTTTAGAAGAAATTAGCAGTGAAGAGTTTAGCTTAAGCAAGCAAGGAGCTAAACTTCAAGCAATGGCTGCGAATTCGAATTTTTCTTAAATTTACTTATATTCATTAATATTTTTTTTTATTTAATACCTTGTGAATTTCCTTCAGCTGGTTAGCAAAACTGTAATACTTTTCCTTCATTTCTTTTGGCATGTTATTCCATACCACGCTTATAGCTTTGGTTGTGTCTGCACAGTTGAAAGTAGGCCCCAGCTTCGCACTCATATATGGGCGGGTGCATTTTAGAAAAACAAAATAGGCGTTCGGTGGCCGCATGATCTGGCCGCGGCTGTTCTTAAAATGTGGAATAAACAGTCCTGTAAAATGCAAGAATACAAGTTAACAATAATAATGAACCATACATAAGATTAAACAAGCGGCTACAGCGACTGCCTATAGTCGCACCGACCTTCTGTACAGTTCCTCCACTTCCGATGTTGAGGCGCATACATCTATCACGCACTATAACAGCTATCTCTATTATACTAATCTAAAAGCAGTAACCATCACACTTGCCGGTTAAAAATGTGTTAGCTTTTAGGCCTATTTTACATTTTAGGCGGAATTGTCAGCTTTTAGGCCTAATTTTAACCAGCAGTTTTAATTTCGTAAATAGCAGCTAACGGAGATTTGGATTGTTAATTTGAAAGATAGCCAAAAAAGTGCACATAAATAAATACAGTCACGACGCATATCGGTGATTCTAGCGATAGACGTGACTGCAAGAAGTAAACGTGCGTACGAGGAAGCAGTACACGTGATTTCAAACAGTGCACGTAACGAGGCGTGCACACTAGAAATAATACTAGCTTGGATTGGGTGGAACAGCTATTTATATGAAACAAGTTGGTCTGGCATGGTGGTGAAATTTCGTACCTTCGTACTTTTTAAAGATAAAAGATAAAGATAAAACTATATACTTCAAACTGTGCCAGAGGGCTGCAAATGATTGTGTACGGGAGGGAAGTGGGCAGGGGCGGCGCTAGGTCCGAATTTCAATCCGGGTACTGGCTGGGCACACCTGTAATGCCCCGTTCACGGATCTATAGACAGTGGGATTCTCAAGACGACCTTCGAGAACAGAGCCGGATTAAGCCTCGTGGAGGCCTGATGCTTAAGATTTATTGGAAACTCCCCCCCCCCGCCCCAAAGTCCCGCAAAAATAGGAGAAAAACACATTTGTTTTATAAAAACAGTAAAAGTAAATTTTTATTTTTAGTTAAAAATAGTATCCTAGATGATTTTTCCCGTGAACGTGAGGTACCATTGAGGCCTTTTTTGAGCACCCAAAGGACCCCCCTTAATCCGGCCCTGTTTGTGAATCCTTTTTTTTTGGGGGGGGGGGGGGGAAGCGCTATTTGTAGTTCGTCCAGCCGACAAGGATTCATATCCCGACTTTGACTTTTGGTTGGGAGGGATAGTATTACCTTACCCCCTAATTCTCGATCCTGATGCTATTACGTGCTATACTAACCATAATATATTTTTTGTTGGGGAGGGAGCAAATTTTTTGTGTTCCTAAGCTTTCCGTGTCTCTAAATTATATCAGGTAAGTTTAAGACCTTACCCTTATGTATGAAGTACGTAATATATAACTCATGGAGAAATAAGAGACCTCTAAGGGGGGGGGGGGGGGGGCCGCCCCTCAATTGGCGGGTAGATTCGCCACTGATCCCAGGGTACTAAGAATACAATGATAAAAACACGTTCGTAGTTTAAATTAGCAGTTTTATCAATCTGCCGTGCCAATCATTTGACATTATCTAGACACACGCTAGTGTGTCGCGCCAAGTTACGCAACAATCATCACAACAAACATCACATCAGTTCAATTGTTGAGGTTGTAAACTATTGTAGCGCGGCGCCATAGCGTCAGTGTCTTATATCTTGAAGCATAGTTGGGCACATTTCAGGTACTTAGGGAACAATAATAATGCGGTACAAAAGCTTAAATTGTGTTGAAATCGAGAGCAATGACCCACCTGACAAAAATTAACTCGTGTAGGAATGCCAGCTAAGCAGCTTTCAATGCAAAATCTGACCCTCAATAACGTTGTAAATGTGTTAACTAGCTAGCTAGCTAGCTAATTCAATCATCCCCATGTTAAATCCCATAGGGTGATTATTCATGGATACCGAAACAACGGGGAGGCTTCCAGCTATGAAATTGGACGAATGGGTGCAGTACAGTACGAACTGCATACCTTTTATACTTTGGAGCCTGGGGGCATAACAGGGATGGCGTGGGAGGGCGCGTATGTACGAAAATATTGTTACAACACTTGTTAGTATTGTCGGCATCGTCTCTCATTGGACGGCCAAAGTTCGGACAATGAGAACGTGGATACTGACGTACGTGCCTAGACACACACTAATGCATCACGATAAATCTAAACAACGTTGCAAAGAAATTGTATTCTTGTATTCACGTCCAATTCATGAAAAATAAACCAACTGTAAAAACAAAGCAAAATAAACAAAGCCAAAAGCTGGTAAAGAGGCCACTAAGTTGAGAGTGGTTCGGCCCTTCAAAGGAGTGATATCAACACACCAAAACTAACTAAATATTGTACTACAAATACAACAAAATTAAAACCAAACCAAAAACCCATAAAGAGGTGACTAAGTTGAGAATGGTTCGACCTATAGGCAAAAGGTAGTAGCAAATTGTTGAAAACCAATTTCTTGATGACATGCCACTTTATTACACATCTGCACGGTAGCGGAGTTGAGTCTAATACACAATTTTAAAAAAGGACTTATCATATCAAAAACCAAAACTGGTAAAAGGGGCCGCCAAGTTCCGAATGGTTCGGCCCTTCAGAGGAGTGATATCAACACACCAAAACATTCGCCAACTTATTCGCACCGAATAGTACTTCGGACGTTAAATGAAAACTTGAACATTGCTACCGAAAGTAGCAATGTTCTAGTTTTTATTTAACCTTCGAACTATTAAGCGGTGCGATTAAGTTGACGAATGTTTTGGTGTGTTGATATCACTCCTCTGAAGGGCCGAACCATTCGGAACTTGGCGGCCCCTTTTACCAGTTTTGGTTTTTGATATGATTACTATATCCTGCGAGACTTACTACTGTATCCTACTAAATTAACAGTTTTAATATCCAGCTGGCAAGCTTTAACAGAAAACAGCAGAAAACACGAGAAAAAATCTCAAAAAAACAGCCAGTATAACAATTTTCATAAGCGTGTTAAAATGCTCTTGATTATCTATTTATAAGTTTACACTTGATTAAAATATGGTTTTTGTAGATGTGATTGAATTTTTAAAGGAAGCACTTTCCAGCTACAACAATTCTGTGCGGGCAGCGGACGGCTCAAAGAGTTGAAAACCTTTTTAACAAACAACTTTAAAAACTGATAATTTTTTTTTTACCAGGGCACGGACCCGGGCATTGTTATTTTTACCCGGGCACATGCCCGGGTAGGCCCGGGTCTCACGCCACGCCCCTGGAAGGAATGGGGGGGGGGGGGGGGGCGTCCTTGTACGCCATGCGCAATGTTTCAAGATTGAGACGATTGCGATACTGGGGTATTTCTAAAAGCAGTGTAGTTTAAGAAAGATTGGGTTCGTCCAGTGGTGAGAAAATGCTTTACGAGGGAATTAGACTGAACTTTAAGTTTAAAATTGTGATTTGTGGCAACTCAGGTGCTGGTACCCCGTTTGTTCACTAAGTTGTTCCAATATAAGAAGCTGGTAAATAGTTTTATTTAGTTTCTGGCTGGAATAACGAATATGTCTGAGGTGCTAGGTTGTAAACTCTATTTCAAGTTGGGATGTGTGTTACTAACCAGTTTAACGTTTTGATTTTAGGGAAAGACGCGTAATGGTTCGGTGGTACTGCCAACGTATAGCGCGCTAATAAAGACAATATTGAGAGCAGGCCCCGATGTTTTTCTTGTGAGCCATTTGACATTACCATATTTCAGGACTAAGCGAAGAGAAAATTCGTCGCATAGAAACTTACTAATAATGTACACAAATTCCTCAAGTATACGTAAAAGGGTCGTGTATTCGCTGTATGGCTTTTTGTGCGCAAAAAGTTCGTTTTTTAGGCTGCTCAGTTTGTAGTTGGGGTCAGAGTCAACATTTATTGCTCGAGTAGTCTGACATACCTTGATCCCAACTACAAACGGGTAGCTTAAACAATATACACTAACATTGCATTAGTAATTCGACGTGTCGTATGGTAGAATAAAAAAATATCTGTAATTGACGTATGAAGTTGGAACGGCAGACATGCCAACAAGACACTACTAAAAAATTTGAATGCGTGGTGTACTGAAGAATATCTACTATATTGCACATTATATTAAAACAAATTGTCTCGTAACGTTTGCTACTACGATACGGCAAATGAGCCAGAATCTTGTGTGTGACGATGCAATCACTGACCAGATAAGTTTTCATCGGAAGGTGATATTGGTTTTCTTACAAAAAAACGAACTGAAAGCTTCGTTGTTTTACAGTTTCCCGTACCCGTTGTTCTTGTTCATCAGACTTTTACATTTTTTAAATCTTCGAACACCACATTTCATAAATGCAGCAGGTAATTTGGAGGGGGCGGGGGGGGGGGGGAGTAGGAGAAATCATATTGTGCTGAGGGTACGTGAGGTTGACTACTTTAAATTTATTTACACTTTTTAGGTGTATTAACAAAAGTTAAAATATTCACACGAAAATTGTGACAAAGTCCACATTGAATATAACACTGCAATTTCATGTGGCCAATTTTTATTAGGCTACTCAATACAAAGTACTTGTTTTACTAGCGTTTTTAATTATCTTTATTATTATGATTTGTAATTTTAAATCTGTGGTTAAAACTAATGTCGAACCAATATAACTTACGTGAGTCTTCCTGTTACGAATTTTAAAAAAATCTGAAAGTCAGAGGCCATTAGGGATATCCCGCCCTTCCCTCCCTCTGGCCAGTCCGCCACTGTGAAAACAGGACATCATTCGCTTTGCTCACTCGTTCAATAGGAAACAACACCACAAATACGCGTAATAAAATACTGTAATATATCGCACCCAAAAAGCAGCGAGGATGGCACAGTAATTAACAGCAAAAGTCTTATATGTATACGAGCATCGCATTCATTGTACCGTCCAGATTCAATCATAGAAATTCGGTGTACCATCCAGATCACCGCAAAGGTAAGTGATGACTCACTTTGTGTTGTTCTGTGCCATAAGAGGGGAGCTATCTGGACGTACACGATAGCCTGTAACAGACCGCAATGGTGAAGAGCTGACTTGCCGAAAAGCGCAGTTACACGCCGTAATTTTTCGTATGATCGGCGTTGCGCGCACACCTTTACGCTGAGGAAGCGCTGACGTCAACCACTGATCGTGTACTATTTGACGACGGTTTTCTCGCTCAGAGACCTTTTTAGAGGTTAGCGAACTAAAACCGCTCTAACTAAATTAACTAGAGCATAATACCTTATGTACTGGCGCACTGCAAGTCACCCACCCGCATACTTGAATTTCGTCGGATCAGAATTGAAGAAATGTGTCTGGCTTTTGAGGAGATGTCGCTGACGTAAATCGGGTACCCCCGTTTTTTGGCCACAACCGTATTAATTCGACGTGTGACACGTCGAATTAAAAACGAACTTTCACGCACAAAAAAAAAACCAGACTACGAATACCATCCTTTTACTTGAGGAATTTGCATACGTTAGGTTTACGTAAGTTTGCATACTTAAGTTTCTTTGCAGTGGCTACTCTTTCCAATTCTATAGTGTCCTTTCCAGTATCACCATGTTGCATAAATATTACACTGACACATCCAGTACCTTATTCAGTTCCACAGTGCCTAATGAATGTACCTAACGCAACACTCTTGAATTAAAGGTACATTCCCCCCAAAGCCATTTTTGTCGACCCTCCACATCAAGTTATAACCCCAAAGTTCTAATTACTAACCGTTAAGTTAATCCCTTGCTAAAAATCCATTTTAAATTGTGGCGTCTACGAGATTTTCTGTTGAATAATGGGAACTAATTTAATGGCATCCTGCAATTAAATGATCCTCTGCCCGCTTACAATAACTATGACGTTTCATCCGTCTGTGTGCATTTACTAATTTGTAATCGTTTGCTAATAATTACTATGAAATCAAAAATCTAAAAGACTACAAATGCGCTAAAAATTAAAATTATTTATACCAATAGATCGCCGAAGAAAAATTATAAGATACTATAGCCTAAAAAATTATAAAAGGAAGATATTGAAATACGAAAATCTTTCTGGTTTGTGACGATGCAATTTTTGTGTCCATGCTGTTTCATCTACTACGCCCAAGGCCAATTGAGAGAGTAGCTGCGTTCCTCGCTGAGAGTAATGCAGCTACTATTTCTCAGTACTTTCCTAAACGACCGAACAGAGCGAACAGAACGCACCACCGTTAGAGACAGTTTGGCTCCAAACTTGACGTCGCGCGTGCGCAGTGATGTTGCATCAGCCGTTCAGTATCTTCCGAAACTGCAATAACACTAGCTCAGCAAAATCAACAAGCTCAACAGAGCAATCGTTACGTCATACCTTTAACGTGACCAGACGTGGCTAATTGATTGGACTAGGCTAGGCTAATGGATGTAACCCGGCGCGAGCAACGCCAAATTGCAAACCATCTCGGGGAGGTAGTTTGGAGTGGTTGCCAGTGTTGGAGCCTTTGAGCATGCGTGAGGAACCGGAAACAGATTCATCGCTGACGTTGTTTGACGTAAGCAAGCCACATCAACACGGCTATAGGAGGGAATGAGCTGAACTGTCACCAACAGTGGTGCGTTTGCCTCGTTCTGTTCGGTGCTTTAGGAAAGTACTGTCAGTTGACTTGGTATTACTACGCCAAGTCTCGCCAAACAGTGCGATGGTAACATGTGGGGATGGCGATCTGCATGTGGTTTTTTTTAAAGCAGGCGGAATGTACCTTTAAGTACCACACTGCATTCTCCAATACCTACCAGTTCTATCAACCAAATTCTACCCTTCTATGTATAACCCACCTTGCCTCATCCAAATTTCACCCTGCCTCATCCAGTACCACCCTGCCCTATCCAATACCATCGTACTGTACCTAATTTCATTCTGCTCTAACCAGTTTCTTCATTGATTACGACCCAGCCACGCCCAATTCAATCGTGCTCTATCCAATTCCACCCTATCTAGTTAAACACCACCAAGTTCTGTCAAACACCACTATACCCTACCTTGTACTACGCTGCCATATCCATTTCCTCTCTGCACTTTCCACTGCCACCCTTCTTAATTGGCGGAGCGAGCGAGCGAAGCGTAGCCTATAGCGGACACGAAATTGCAAAATGTTGGTTGGTTGGTCCGTTAGTTGGTTGCACTTTTTTAGTCTGGGTGGAGCCCAAACGAAAAGTCGGATTGGAATGAAATTTGGTACATCGCTTTATACCCTCAAAAGTATTGCTGAGCCAAAATTTGACGTAAATCGATCAATTATTAAGGAAGAAATTACAATATTTTCGAATTTATTTCTAACACTCACCATTGTAAATTTGGAATCCTGAATAGTTAAGGAATTCCGACGAAGCATACTCCATGCTGGTGGGAGTTAAGTAAAATTTTAAAAACACGGCAAGTTAAATTTTGGTTGCTTCCTTCTATAGCTAATAACCTTTTTTCGACATAACTCAACGAAATTATAACATTTGTTCGTTTCACTTAACCACTATAGGAAGAAAAGCAACCATAAAAAAAAAACAAAAGAATTCCATTAACGACAGATATTACTTTCATTTGAAAAAAGAATGCTTGGAGAAATTTAGTTCAGCATGGCGACAAAAGTGGCGTCTACACTAGCGATGGCAATCCCGAATGTGAAACCTGAAATGGTCGTATCAAGGCGAAGCCGTGTTTACAAACCGAATGCTTAGGAGTAGACGACGAGGAGTAGACGACGGTGGAATTTAAACCAAAGCACGAAACAATAATATGCCTGCCTCTCGTAGTTTAAAGATTTCTCGTTGCCACGGTAATGGTGAAACCTCGAAATCGAAACCGTGTTGCATGGAAGAATAAGCCTAACTCTCGACCCAGCGTTGTTCGCTGCTGATCGGAGGTAAATATTAGGCCTAAACTCCAAGAATTAGGCCTAAAACCTAAAACTAGGCCTAAAGGCTAACACATTTTTCACCTATAATAATTGTGATGAGTATATCCCGCTTGCTATCATGATGGAAGGTAGAGGAGCGGGGTATAATCGACCTAGTGTGGTATAATCACCCGATTATACACCGGGGTATAATCGGGGTGATTATACCACAGTACCTTTTCGTTGTGCGCATGCGCAACTTACCGAGCTATGCTTAAAACAGACGCCGACTGCTAGTTAAAGGGACGGTACCGCCGCTTCACTCACGCGAAATCGCGTAACAATATAGGCCCGCGAGCCGAACGTGCGGATTGATACCGATGTCGTAATATCCGCCGGCTGGAAGACGCGTGACGTCAAGCGTGAATCAACGTGCTCGCGCCAAGGCTAAGTGAGGTAGTAGCAGCTAACACAGCTTCAATCCCAGTTTGACTTGTCTCGCGCATTGATAGTGAAAACGTAAACAAACCGATGCGGTAGAAATCCCCCACGTTGCAACGCTAATTAATATTGCAAAAAACCATTCCAGTTTCTATGGTGTTTTTCTCGCGTGTTTCTGTTGAGATACTTCCAGTATATTTTTGTGTAAAGTTACTAAGAACATGCTAGGCAGGTTGGTAAGATTTTTTTTTGAGGAGCTACATCAAACTCGTTTGCGTAAAAAAAAATTACTGCACTGTCATCATGAAATCCCTGTTGTGTAATTACCTCATTTTATCCGTTCCTGCTCCCCTCCCCCTCACCGCCCCAACCAAAGAAATCCTCCCTACTCCCCGCCCAAAAACGTGTGGTATGACAACAAAAATTGACACTTTTGGAAATGAGTGGGAGCGGGCATGAAAAGTTAATAAGCAACGAGGAAGGGTTTTTTTTTGTGTGTTTGTGTGTGTAGGGGTGTGTGGGGGGGGGGGGAAATAGGGTCGCAGTCGCCATATCGACTAACGTTCAAATATTAAACAAATTAGGCCTAAGGGATATAACAGTGGAACTGATGACTGCCCTAGTTTTATCCTACATGTAAATAAGAGTTCGTTTGAATTCAGAAAACATAATGACAGTGTCATCACAAAATTCATGTGTGCCGTTACCTTTCCC
>JAHWFP010091820.1:15753-28832 GCA_023313725.1 Lithobius niger | reverse complement strand
TCTTACTTTTTGGCGAAAGGGAAATCCCTTTTCGCGGAATCCCGTTCCACCAAATTTCAATCAGTTTCTTACTTATTGGCGAAAGGGAAATCCCTTTTCGGTGAATCCCGTTCCAGTCAGTGTGTTCCAATCATTAAACATTAACAGGCAGTGGGGTGGTTACCCGTTTCGCCGAATCATTTTTTTTTACTGCCCCCGCTCCGGCTAAACATGTCAATCAGAAACCACAACTAAACACAAATTCTTTTTGGAATGCGTCTATTAGGAATGCTTCTTTATCTTCACTAATGTAAAATTTAAAAAAAAAAAAAATATTTTGATTCTGCTCGGCGAAACGGTAATTCCCCTTTCGGAGAATTTTAAGCAGGGTTTAATTTTCGGCGAAACAGCAATCGGCAAAACGGGTAACCACCCCACTGCCTGTTATTGTGCAATGATAGATGATTAACTGACTGCAGATGCTCGTACGCAAAGTAAGTGTCGATTCCAAACTGATTTTTTTTAACATCTTTGATATAGCAACAAGGGGCGTCGGACGAACGGAAAATCGGCTAATGGGATAATTGTCTAATATCTGCATAAATAAAAAAAAATCTGGAAAATCGTCTAAACGGAATATCGTATAATGGAAAATCATCTAAACGGAACATCGTATAATGGATAATCATATAATGGATAAACGTTAAATTGGATAAACGTCTAACTGCAGTTTCTGATGTTATATGTACAGCCTGGGCGTCGGATGAACGTCTAACTGGAAAATCGTCGAATGGGATAATTGTGTAATATCTGCATAAATAAAAAAAAATCTGGAAAATCGTCTAGACGGAATATCGTATAATGGAAAATCATCTAAACGGAATATCGTATAATGGATAAACGTCTAACTGCGGTTTCTGATGTTATATGTATAGCCGCAGCGAGCGAGGCAGGGGCATTAGACGATTTTCCGGTATACGTTTTTCCAATTTTCCAGTTAGACGATTATCCCTCGCCTCGTATAGCCGCAGCGAGCGCGGTAGCGCGAGCGAGGCAAGGACATTAGACGATATTCCATTATACGAATTTCCAGTTAGACGATTATCCCGCGCCCCAGCAACAAGTATTTTAGCACGGCCTGTAATGAACCAGCCTTGTCGGCCACACTTTCAACAACCACACGGCTAAGTCGCACTTATTTGTGGGTGGAAACAGCAAGGTCAAAGCCAAGGAAGGAAGGGAAGAAACAGTCGAGAAACAAAAACCAGTTGTGGAGTTACGATCTTTGAAAAACACAAAAAAACAAGAGGGAAAAAAAAAACAAATCTGTATGCCAAGACTGCTTTCACTTTGACGCGTGCTGCGCCGGCAATTAAGACGTCCTTACAGGGAAGTCGACTCCAAAACTAGACATGGTAACAAACGACGAAGGCCGAGTAAGCTTAACTTCCTTTCCCGCTGAGTTAGACTTGGCTTGGCAGAATGAATCGTTCTCGCTAACAAGCGACCAGCATTGAAATGACAAATAATTTTGTCTCCAAATTGGGATTCGGGGAAACTTAAAGCCAGAACTGAAATATAAGTATAGGGCACGTGGTGGAACTCGAAGCGTGCTCACTGACCGTGGAAATTTTCAAGAGAATGTAATGGCGACGTCGTTAGTCGAGACCCATTACGGCGAATATGCAAACGATTAAGTTCTTCGCGCTTGTAAAGAGAGGCAGACTGAGAAATTTTTACTAGGAAACAGGCTTTGGGCCTATTGTAGGCGGAGCGAATAAAAATTTATTTTAAATTTGTATTTTCTCTCATTATAATGGCATTGCAATGTTTGCTAATGGTTCTTAAAAAGCTCGGGGCAATATTTATTCGGCTACAGTTGAGCTGAAGCTTTTTGCTGGTGTTTTTTACATTTTAGTTTATAGGCTACGTTTCATATTAATTTTAAGATACTTTCGTTTGCACCCATATTTAGTATCCGTTTCGTTGTTTGCAGCCTCTTTGCGCCGTCGCCGCCGTTGTAAAATACAACATTAGTCGCCGTGGTTAAGCTGGCAAAGAACGTGCCGCCGTGGTTAAGCTGCAAAGAACGTGCCACCGTCAATAATGCTTACATTGTTTATATTTATTGCAGAGTATCTTTCCTAGATTTAAAATATTAACAATAAAGCATTTAATTGCAAGCTAAACAATCACCAGTAACGATAGTACTTCACAACAATCAAAAGATTCGAAACATCCGCGGCTCTATACGCTGCCTTCTACGACAATGTTGAAGCGCACACCTCTGGCACGTACTGCAACGCCAAACGCTATTTTTTTTTTTAATTGGAATTATTACAATTGTTGATCAGCCGGTGTTAGCTTGGCTATGAACATAGAATTTAAATAATTCTAAATCCTAATTTTAAGCCAAATTGTTAGTCCCGTTTTAGTTTCGTAAGCGACAACAGTAGAGAAATTAGGCCTATTGGGTTCGATGTTAGGCTTATTTATTCTGGCAACATGGGATGGAGAGTGTAGTTTCCATAGCAATCTAGAAATCTTGAAATTACAATACGAAGCCAAATTATTGTTCTGTGTTGTGATATAAATACGTGGTCTGCTGTGTCTGTCGTATTATATGAACGGTTTCCTCCTGCAGCGGCGATTTGATGTTTCAAAATTTAGATTCCCGTTGATAGCGTCAACGCCACTTTGGTTGCCATGTTGGCTGAATTCCTGCAAGCATTCTTTTTTACATGAAACGAATGTGAGTCGTTAACAAATCCTTCTGGTTTGTTTCCCATTGCTTGTCTTCCTCTAGTGGTTAAAGTATTATGATAAAATGTTATTATTTCGTTGAGTTATGTCAAAAAAGATTGTTAGCTGTAAGGAAGCTACGATGATTTATTTTGGCTTTTTTTTTAAAGTTCACTTGATTACCAACAGCACAGTCTATGCTTCGTCGGAATTCCTTAACTGTTCACGATTCCAAATTTACAATGGTGAGTGTTAGAAATAAATTCGAAAATTTGTTATTTCTCCCGTAATAATTGTTCGATTTACGTCAAATTTTGTCTCAGCAATACTGTTTGGGGTATCAAGCGTTGTACCAAATTTCATTCCAATCCGATCTTTCGTTTAGGCTCCACCCAGACTAAAAATGTGCAACCAACAGACCAACGGACCAACCAACCAACATTTTGCAATTTGGTGTCCGTTATAGGCTACGCTTCGCTCCGCCAACAATGGGCGTTGACAAATATTCTAACTTTTGAATGGGATGCCACTGAAGTTTGTTTCACAGTCGAATTTTTATGACAGTTGTTCGACTTTTTCGTTGTTTTAGCTGTGCATTGAATTTCATGAAGATGCATGACCGCAATTAAATGATGAGATAGTTTTCCGCCCAGTCTTACCATGAAGCCTGCACGCCACGGAACAGAAAAAAAAAACAGGAATAGATGTAATGGATATTTAAGCACGGAAATCTAAAAGCGGAAATTAAAAAAAAAAAATAGAAAGTTCGTACGTTCGCCAAGGATTGTGTAATGATGTTGCCTTTTTTTTTTTTTTAAAGTAAGTAAGTAGTTTATTACGACGGCTCGAAGTTGACGGTGAACTTGTGTATGACGTTTAAGTCAAGTACAAGAAAAAAGGCACATAATACGAATAATGTGAAGGTAATATTGACCACATTATTGGTTGACAAGTACTATTATGAATTTATTATTATTATAAATTCATAGAAGGCATTAGAACAATAAATAAAATCAACGTAACAGTTTAAATTAAAAAAAAATCACTAAATGCACATTCCACTTTTATATCTAGACACACGCTAGTGTGTCGCGCCAAGTTAGGCAACAATCATCACAACAAACATCACATCAGTTCAATTGTCGAGGTTGTAAACCATTTTAGCGCGGCGCCATAGCGTCAGTGTCTTATATCTTGAAGCTATAGTTGGGCACATTTCAGGGACTTAAGGAAAAATAATAATGCGGTACAAAAGCTTAAATTGTGTTGAAATCATTAGGCAATGACCCACCTGACAAAAATTAACTCGTGTAGGAATGCCAGCTAAGCTGCTTTCAATGCAAAATCTGACCCTCAATAACGTTGAAAATGTGTAACTAGCTAATTCTAGTCCGGTCATCCCCTATGTTAATTTCCATAGGGTAATTATTCATCGATACCGAGATAACGGGAAGGCTTCCAGCTATGAAATTGGGCGAATGGCTGCAGTACGAAACGAACTACGTACCTTTTGTGGTTTGGAGCCTAGGGGTGTAACGAGGATGGCGTGGGATAGCACGTAAGTACGAAAATATTGTTATAACCATTGTTAGTATTGTCGGAATTGTCTCTCATTGGACAGCCAAAGTTCGGACAAGGACAACGTGTATACTGACGTGCGTGCCTATAGACACACACTAGTGTACCACGATAAATCTAAACAACGTTGCCAACAAAATTGTATTCACGTCCAATTCACGAAAATAAACCAACTCGAAAAACAAAACAAAATAAACAAAGCCAAAAACTGGTGAAGAGGCCACCAAGTTGAAAGTGTTCGAAGGACTAGCCCTTCAAAGGAGTCATACCAACACACCAAAACTAACGAAATAAAACAAATTACAACAAAATTAAAACCAAACCAGAAACCTATAAAGAGGTGACCAAGTTAAGAATGGTTCGACCTATAGGCAAAAGGTAGTAGAAAATTGTGGAAAACCAATTTTTTGTTGACGTGACACTTTATTACACATCTGCACTGTAGTGGAGTTGAGTCTAATTCACAATTTAAAAAAAGGACTGATATCATATCAAAAACCAAAACTGGTAAAAGGGGCCGCCAAGTTCCGAATGGTTCGGCCCTTCAAAGAAGTGATATCAACACACCAAAACATTCGCCAACTTATTCGCACCGTATAATACTTTGGACGTTAAATGAAAACTTGAACATTGCTACCGAAAGTTGCAATGTTCTAGTTTTCAATTAACCTTCGAACTATTAAGCGGTGCGATTAACTTGGCGAATGTTTTGGTGTGTTGATATCACTCCTTTGAAGGGTCGAACCATTCGGAACTTGGCGGCCTCTTTTACCAGTTTTGGTTTTTGATATGATATATATATATATACGCACACACACAGACATTTATATTTAAAACTCAGACCGACGGTTTAACTGGTCATTGCTTAATCGATTTCTTGACTAAGCAGGCAGTAGTCGAATAGTTATTTTTAATCTGATTTATCCCATCAATTTGGAGCGGTTCAACAGGGTTTCATTAATTATAGTAGGAATTTTACATTTGTTTGTTCGTTTGCCATACTGATTCTTGGCAAAAGGCGCTTCATACCGATACGTGGTTTTCCTGAAATAATTCTTCTTTAAATTTGAGCTTCATTTGTGGTCACAGTTAAAATAGTTTTTTTTTCAGAATTACAACTAAATCTCTAGGTTGTTTAATTTTGAGAATTTTTATTTCCATGTACACATGTTTAGATTTTGTAATTTCCATATTCGTTAAAAAGAATTTTTATGATTAGGTTTTGCAGTCAATTTATGTGCCAGTTAGCAACAAATCAATATATATATATATAGTGTATTTTAACCTCAGTTTGCATTATTTAATAAATTAATACAATTATTTGTAAATTATTTTGCGTTGTTGAGCCATTTTCGAGAGGTTATCCATCTAATACGTCACACTACTGGAATTCAAAGTCATAGCAACAATCATTTACTTAGTTTAACAACCTTCAATAATGACAGGCCAAAGTAATTGAGCAGCCATGTTAGTTGCCTTTTCCGTTGGTGGGTGAAGAGGCAATTCTCAATTCTGTTGTTCTGCTGTTCCCATATTGGCAGCAGATTGGCACCAGTATGGGTTTTGGAGGGCATAACTACAAGGTGCACTACATAAAAATGGAGGGAAAAACAACGGAAGAGCGGATTTCTTAGGCTTAAATCAAACAACAAAAATCGCGCGTTTTAGGTCTAACAAATCACTCTTCACAGTATCGGCTTCAGTATGACGCCCTTCTGTTTATATCTGCAGTGCCCCTTGCAGCTAACCCATTAAGGCTCCAGCATAGAGTTATACACAATAATACTACGTCGTGTATAGCGGCTATATGAACATACGTGTGAGTGCAGACACGTGCAAACAGGGGGGGGGGGGAGAGCTGGGGAAGCTCTAGCCCCTGTCCTCATGATAAAGTGCCATTTTTTTCTGAAAAAAAGTGTCCTTTTTCGGTGGAGCGGTGGTGCAAAAGAGCCTTAAGAAAGCCAAAAAAAAAGGACAGTAACGGCTAAAAAAAAGTGATGCAAAAGGGGGAAAAATGGTTAGAAGTCCCACAGATGGGGTAAAACACCCTCCCAAAAAAAACACCCAGAAAAACGTTTGCCCCTGCCCTCTCAAGGGGGGGGGGTGTCTGTGCACGTCCCTGTGTGAGTGTGAGTAATTAAGGTAATGATATGTTGTGCCCATGTCATATTGTGTGCTGTGCATGTTTTAAATTAAATTTCAAAACGGGTTGTTCATTATTTCCGAGTTTATATCTCATAACTGAAAATTTTAATTTTCTCCACTCAAACTATGAACCTCCCCACCCCACGTTCCCCGCCAAATATGACTTTGTCTCATTACCAATGTAGAACCCCCACTCCCCCCAACTTGCTTATTAATTGACACATTAAATGTTGCAGTAGACAGCTCATTTATTTCTAGAAAGCATAATACAGTCTCCAACTTAAAGTCCTTCCTGTAACTGTGTGCCGTTGTGTGCAATACGTTGCCATAGGGACTTCAAATATCCGCCGTTGAGTTTGATGTTCGGCCATCCGAGCTTCAACCCGACGTTCTACCGCGGACAAACTGGGAATTGGGACCGACCATCACGCACCCAGAAACTGCTCCTAATATCCGGTGACAGCAATTCTGAGGCGGCGATATTCTCTTGAAATGCCCAAATTAATTTCACCACGAATACCCACGTGCCCCGAAGTGTCAGAAACGACGGATAGTTACAGAATTACGAGAATACCTTCATAGAGAGAACGTTAATGGACAAGTCCTTCACTTCCGTAAGGCGATAGACTGTTTAGGCAAGGGTTTTCGGCTTAGGTCAATGCGATAATGCGCCGCCTCCCTTTGTCTTTACTGGATGGAAAGAAGAAAACAAGAAAAACGCTTAGGACGACTTAATTCACACCACCACACAAAAACGTATCAATTATCAGTAATTATTCTTTGTTTTTTTCAGTTCGCGCCATGTTTTTGATTAAAATTCTGCCTCACACAAAATCGGTCTGACTAGCCGTATCGTTTGATTGGCTCACTCCGTTGGCGTAGATCCATGCTTCATACAGTTTCTTTGGTCACCAAAGCAAATTAAACCTAAAACTTAGCTTCTTGCTAAAACACACAAATTATCGATTTCATACAAGCACTCGTGTTATTATAACCGATAATTAAGTAAACGCTCCAAATAGGCTAATAGAACTCTTACGTTAGTTTCTTTTTGTGTTGGATTTTCTCACGTTTGTTAGGTTTGGTCTTTTCTCCGAATTAATTATCAAAAACGTCTGTCTCCCGTCTCCTTACAAGCGAACATTACGCGTAATGAACAAGTTAATGAGCGGTATTTTATACCAATTAAGAATGCTTTTATGAAGTAAGTTTTCTTCTTCATTCATGAATAACTAAGTTACTCTATTTGTCTTCGCGTAAATGTTAAACACGGACGGCAGGACGACGAATATAAATTCATTACGAGGTGCCATGAAGCCGAACTCGGCAGAACTATAGTTAGATGTCTTCCAATGCTTGCTGGCTAAAGCCGAAACCGTAGTTACTTTATGTTTTAGACTGGTTGCCCAAACTAAACCGGAGTCACTTTATATTTTAGACCAGTTGCCTAAACTAAACCGGAGTTACTTTATATTTTAGACCAGTTGCCTAAACTAAACCGGAGTTACTTTATCTAGACACACGATAGTGTGTCGCCGCCAAGTAATAGTAGATCGTCTGATTGTAGACATCCGATTGTTAAAAAATGATTGTTGATGAAAAAAAGGCGGCCGCACTAGCAGACTGTGTCTTTTAACTGACACCAACTAATACGTGATTTCAGCATACTGGTGTAAATTCCCCATGCGGTAGAAATCTTTACAAATAGTTTGAAGCAGGTGTCTTGGGTCCAGTAACAAAGAAAACCTCAACACGAAAATGTGGGAACGTGTTCTTTATGGAGAAAAAGTTCCCTCAATAAACTAGTAACTAGCTAATCACCAAGCTCCCATGTTAATTCTCATAGGGTATAAAGATACCTCTACAGCTCATTATAGGGAAAGTTGCCAGATCTAAATTTTGGCAGACAGGTAAAGCGTCATATGGGGAAGTGTCTTTTTCTAAAATGGGGGTTGCAGCTAGAAGCACGTGGCCCTGAAGTGGCTTGTAAGTGCAAAATTATTGTTGTAACCATTGTTTGTATTGTCATCCAATTGTAGATTATAACATTGTTACACGCTTATCGTTTCAGTACTTAATTGTCAGAATGCACTGTTTTTGCAAATAGGTGGTTCACTAAGGGACAGAATATCTTTATCTTTTATTGCAAAGGTTTGGTCTTTTTTTTTACGGTACACGAATCCAAACAGATTATGTGATAGAGATAGCTTATCTGCCCCACGACGATAAAAGGGACAATTTTGCTGGAAAGAAGATTAGGAAACAAAATGCACATCGTCAGCACGGGTGGGAACGTGTTCTTTATGGAGAAAAAGTGTCCTCAATAACGTGACGCGGACATTTTATTTTTTGTAGACTTACTGTTCTTGCAGCCCAGTGTAAGTGGCGAGTAATTTTAAACAGCTGGTGAGTTGATTAGTTTTAGTAATCATCGTCTGCCACCAGAATATTAAAACTGTATGAACATTTACCATTCCGTGAGTTTATAGTATGTGTTCATGATTGAATGATTAACGTTAAACTCGGGAGGGCCTAGTGAAGGGGGATGCGCTGATTGAGTGAGCGAAGCGAACGAAAATCAGCGTTTGTTAGCTTGTGCGCTCAAAAATCGGGTTAAATAAACTTAAGTATGTGAAACATGGGCATACAATAAGCCAAACCGTGTCCATTTGACAGGTGTAACAGCTAATTGGGCAATGGCAAACGTAAAAATTATGAATTAGAAAATGTATAGACACTCTAGACAAAAAAGGTAGAGGTGACTATTAGATAGTGGAATTCTTTGTATTCACATGCCTATGAAAGCTGTGATATCTACCCAAAACCAAAACTGGTGTAAGAGCAGCCGCCAAGTTTCCAAAAAGGGTCAGACTTTTAAAGTAGTGATGTTGCTCAACTAGGGAAAGGCCGCCAAGGTTAATCCTATTATCCAAGTTAATCGCACGGAATAATACTTTGGACGTTAAATGAAAACTTGAAGATTGCTACCACTAATAGCAATCTTCTAGTTTTCATTTAACTTTCGAACTATTAGTAGGTGCGATTAACTTGGCTAATAGGATTAACCTTGGCTGATCTTAATACCAGTTTTGGTTTTGGGCGGATATCTTAGACTGGTTGCCTAATCTGAACAATTTGTAGGGAGATGAGGGAGGATCAACAATGTAGGTGCAACTGCTCTACCCCCCACCACCTCGGGGAAACTGCCCTTCCCTTCCCCAGATATAATCTCACGCTCCGCTCTCGTGTATGTGAACGTGCATTGGTGACGGCCCTACCATACGGGGTGGTCAATAAAAAAGAAATACGTTTGTTTATTTTTTATGGGCCACCCTGTTTATTCGAAAGACTATGATGCTGATTGGAGTATAGGCAATGGCGCAATATTTATTTCAACACATCAGCTACTAAATAAAAGGCGATTACATAACATCCGTCGTACCCCCTTTGAAATCAATGGGGTCTACGCTAATGATCACACTTCTACACCATACAGTAAACCCCTTCTCGCCCATCGGGAAGTTTTAGCGGTAAATTGTTCATATCATACGTCAACACAGATAGCAAATGCAGTGTATAAACAGTTGCATGCTTATTAATTAGCGAAGAGCTGAATTGATGAGGTACCGCTCCAACTTGTTACGTTGTTCTAAACACAAAATAAAGCTTGTAGAAGTTTTTTTTCGTTCCACTTCGTCTTAGTTGAAAGACGCAAGGTAATTTTTCACAACTTAAAAAAAAAACAGAAAACCCGAACAAACAAATAAAACACTTTGATTTTTTTTTTAAACTTCGAGTGGCTTGCTCATTAACCATCAAACACGTTCGTGTGCGTGATGTTCCGTATACAATCGAGACTTCTCTAGGGATAATTTCTCACTCGTGCCGAGGACGATCATTAAAACGCGGCAACACATGAACTCGTCTTAAAGGGATTTGAAGGAATATGGCCCCTCCCTGTGTTTAACAACTTGTTTTACTGCATCGTCTCGTTTGATGAGTGTGAAAAGTTTGGAAACAGGGAATACTTAAAAAAAATTGAAGCACTGAAAATTATCCTCGTCTAAGGTGTTAAGAGAGAACTAGAGTAAGGGAGAAGTTATGACGCCGCATTTGCTGCGGAGCATGCATTTTGTTAAGATAGTCGTTAAGCTAATATGGAGGTAAAAGCTATGGCGTCTTCGGTTGTAGTTATAATAATGGGTTTATTGTTCAGTGTGCCAATTTCTGGTAATGTGATAAAACCACTTTTTTGGAGGTGGGGGGGGGGAAGGCGTTGAAAGTGAGCCCTAAGGTAATTCGGCAAGTTTTTACTTAACAATTTGGAATTGCGTTGATTCGAACAAAATTTGGTACAAATATTCTGTAGCGTAGGCCTAATGACGACGTGTATTACGTTTTACGGTAATACCAATTGGTAAAAAATTCAGAACGACGGCGAAAAGCACGCCTCAAAGTAATTTCTGACTGTTTGGAACGACGTAAACCGATTGAAATGAAATTTGGTAAGAATATTTTTGTGAACATAGGCAAACAAATTATGTGCGTGTTTCTATTAAACATGTGATGAGTAAATTAAAAATTAACCTTTTTGCTGTGTATTTGGGTGCACGGGAAGCCGCGAGCACCGGGTCGTCAGATTCGATAGGTGTCTTGGTCCCGGCTGCACATCTCTGGTTACAGATCCGGGTTCGATCCCGGTGATGGGAAGTGCATATGTACGGGTTTTTAGGTTGTTTCCCGCTCACTGCGCGAGGGTTTCCTCCGTCCTGAGGCAAAAAACAAGTGACACGACGGTGGGTCCTTCCACTTAACAACTGTTGCTTGGGTCTCGCTGACATCTTCTATTCTATTCTTCAGGTTTAATATTTGAATTTAAGGTTCCCCCCCCGGCCAAGACCCAAATCCGGCCTTGGGCATTTACTCTTGCGATTCGCCTGTTGACATGTAACACATTAATCACGGTAAACTAGCAGTATAATTTTCTCCAACTCCGTACTTGAGCCGAGCCCGAAAGTTTCGACTGTCGTTGATTGAAGGAATATTTCCTTCGTGTTGGCGCGGATCGATGCAATCCATGCCAGCCGACATTATACCGCCCACTCAACCAGTTCCCGTCTCATTCCAGCCATTGCTGTCAGCTTTGCGCGGGTTTAAACGAATTTATACCATTCTCTGTTCCCACGGTAACCTCAAAGCCCCAAGGGCATGACCCCTTTGAGTCCGATTGTTCACGTGTCTAACCACTTGTATAAATGGGACTTTAGATAAACCTGAGCTGAGTGCCATCGGGATTAAGTTTGCCTGTTGGCTTATGCGCAAATCCAAACTTTGTTCACAACAACGAAGGTAGAGTCCATCGGTAGATAAAGCACTAACTTAATTAATTCAATTTAGGCTGCAAGGATTTCCATGCTGTGATGACGATTTCAACACATCGATTGCTGCAACTTAGTTGCCGAACTACTATTTAGCAGTTGCTGAAGACAATGCATTGCGGGTTGTAAGGGATGTCCATCAGTGTCTTGTATGCTTTCATGTGTATACCAAAATGAATTGTTGTTGTTCTACGCAACTTTCCATCTTCCATTTCTCCAGCGACGACACGAAAACTGTCTGTTCCCCTCCCCCCTCCAGACCCCACCTTTCAAAATGTATGTGGGTCCCATCTTTTATAATTTCTGTTATACACTTTAGACAAATCTAAACGTTTTCCAGTTATGTACTGTTCTTTTCCGTCCGGCTTAGTCATCTATGGGAATTTATTTTACAACACTAAAACTACATCCTAATAATAACTATTATTAGTATTAACTATTATTATTATGACCGGAGAGACGCAAGGGAAAGGTCATAATACAGCCCAGTGTTGTCGATGAAGCCCGAAGCGACTCGTAGCAACTTGACGTTGCCGTGGTTACGTGATTTTAGGCCTAATTTTCAGTTGTTAGGCCTAATTTTATTTGTTACCTGACGTTTTAATTCGTAAGTAGCAGATAACAGAGAGTGGATTCGAGAGTAGGGGCTTACTGATCTATGCAGCATGGCGATTAAACTATTTTAAATGTGTGTCGTCAACGAAATCCATTTGTTTTTACGGTTGCATGTTATTCTTAAGGTTTACATGCGACTATCAAATGTTATTATTTCATTTAGTTATGTACAGAAAGCCATTAGCTATAAGGAAGCAATTATGTTTTAATTTGCCGTGTTTTTAAACTAAATTTTGGTTACTAAAACTAATGGTGAAGACCGTGTCATCTTTATTCTGGTATACCGTTCCGAAGTTGAAAAAAACGAACGGACGCACGTCCAGACAAAGTCATTGCAATAGTCTTCTCAGCGGTGCGGCTGTGCAGAAGACTAAAAAGGGACAGGCAAAAAAAGTTGGGAGGAAAAAGCCGGTAAAACGAAAGACGGGAGAAAAAATTGTGTTGTGTTTTTTTCTCTTTTTTTCGTGTTCTCGTTGTTGCTATAGATTAGATTAGGTCCGCTGCCTTGGCTCGAACTTCATCAGAAAGTGCTTTTTTCCCTCGGATTTTTCCGGCGGCTGCTTCCCCGGTTTCGATTTAATTACTTAAAAAAAAACCTAATGAAAATGTGTGGAGCAGTAAAATTAAAAAATAAATAAATAA